>JAUBWS010086353.1:0-11985 GCA_032270445.1 Darlingtonia californica | reverse complement strand
TTTGAAGGTCAATTTGGTCAAAATCTTAAGAATCACAAGGCTCAGGTCTGATTTATGTAATTCTTATAAAAAAAAGAGAGTGTAACTTGAACTCTCTATAATTTGAACAGTTTCACACTTCAGCTAACACAGACGCCAAAATGCTCTCTATAATTCAAACTCCCCACAATTCGAACAATTTTTTTGTCCCATTGAGCGTTCGAATTAAAGAGGGTCTACTGTTGTAATAAAATTTTGTTGGGTTGATTGACGGGTATGTGCCTACCGAGGCTCGAAAATCATAACCTGAGAGGGACTCTCTTTTGACAATTTTTACAAGTTTTAGACGGTTTTTGGGACTCTTAAGGGGCTATTTTTGAAAGATTTCATGATTTGCGACCCATAGCGGGACTCGGAAGTGTTAAAAATATTTACGGGCGGGACATACCCGTATGGTCCATAGGTTGAGTACCCCCCCCCCTTTCCCGGTCCACTGTATTCGTATTTCTTTTGGTATTCACACATTCATACATACATCCATTTAACTAGCATTTTTCCTGGAAAATCTACAGCTTTACATATATACATCTTTCCAAATATTATTATTGAGATTTTCCCACCTCATTTTGAGAATAATTCTGTCTTGACAACGAACTCCCAAACGTAATATTGCAATAATATTTTCTTTAACCCTTTCAGGTCTGGTGGCGGCATTGAACATACTGATTTTTAAATGCTCAAATCTCAAGAACTAAACATTTCTACACCTTAGGACCCGAATTTTTTTGAAAGTACATTCAATTTCAAGTAAAAATGGCTTGTTGTCAAGCCGTCATTACCCCACTTCGAATTTCCGAACTTTTATGAATATTTTTCCCAAAAATGTTCAATTTTCTACGACCTAAAAGGGTTAGCCGATTGCCATAGCCAGGCGGGGCATTCTAAATCTAATCTCGGCAAAGGTTTATAACAGCGCCATTATGTTGTTTATTGATTCGCACGAGCGTAAGGCAAAATTTTGATTTACTGGTGCCATTAGGCGAGCGCTTTGTTCAACATGTCAATCGGTAGCGGGAAAATGATGGTTGAATTTTTCTCAGCAGAAATCGTTTGTAATGTTTGCAGATAACGCAATTGCAACGCTTGTGGTGATTCTTGGATGACTTCTGCTGCGGCTTTTAATGCACGTGCAGCATTCATCTCTCCTTCAGCTGCTATCACCTACAATGCAAATACATTAAAATGACAAAGAAGAAATTTTCTCAAGAGATGTTTTCGCGGAATAAGATTCTTAAAATTGAAAATTCCGCGGCATAAGATTACAAAGAGTAACTTCATGGTAGAAAAATAACTATTTTTCGTATCCACTGACAATTTTGCGAATTGACAGTTCCTTAGAGCGAAAAGATATTTTGTAATTTGCAAAGGTTTATTCATCAAAAATGTTTTTTAATTTTGATATTGAGTGAAATTAAAAAACAAATCTTCTTACCTTAGCTCTAGCCTCCCTGGATGCTTCAGCTTCCGCGGCCATCGCTCGTTGTAACTGTTGCGGTAGCCTGACATCTTTCACTTCCACTCTCTCAACCTTCATACCCCACGGATCGGTGGCCACATCCAAAATCCTGGCGATAGATTCGCTGATCGTGTCGCGTTGAAGCAACAGATCACTCAGATTCTTCGTTCCCAATTCATTTCGTAGCGTTGTTTGAGCCAAAAGCTTTGTTGAACGATGAGCATCTTCGACATTGACGACAGACCAAACGGGATTTGAGATTCGGAAATAAACAACAGCATCCACAGCAACTGTGACACTATCCTTTGTCAAAATCTCTTGCGGCGGAACATCAAAAGATACAACACGCAAATCGACTTTCATGTACGTATCAATACACGGTAATACGAAGAAAATACCGGGCCCCTTTGCACCACCGGCTAACAAGCGACCTAACCGGAAAATGACAGCTCGTTCGTATTCTTGTACAATCTAAACAAAATGATATGATAGTCAAGTGAATACAATTTGTGACGTTCTATGGGAAAAGGGGGACTTGGTCATTTTTACTGCGATCATACTCCACCCACTTGCAAAATCATGAAAAACGTCTGTGGAGGAGGTCATTTCCATTATAGAAATAGAAATGCACTCCTCCACAGACGTTTTTTTAAGATTTTGAGAGAAAAACAAGTAAATTATGGTTACCTTTTATGCCCCCTTTTCCCATAGACCGTCACATATAAAATATTCGAAAGATGTCTTTGACGTCTACCTTAGGCGGATAGAATTTTGCGTGGATGGAATTTCGTAATTTTATGAGTTTTAAAGCCTTACCGGAAAAATTAATCCTAGCGAAATTTTTCATTTTGATTAATTTCATAAAAAAAGGCAGCAAAAAAAAGAAGACCAACATTGCAGCAATTGGCGAAATTATATTCAAAGCTGGGTGTTAAAAGCGTACAGACACGCATTAGTTAAAGTATTAATCCAGGGCTTGAAGAGTATGCGAGCACGAGTTTTCGTGTACGTAAAAATATGTTTTCGTACATGTCGTGCAAGCGACTGTTTTCGCGCGCATTAATTTCCCTTTTGTATAGTTCATGTATGCTACCATGTACACGATTGACCTCAAAAGACTATAAGGTGCAAATTCACTACTTTGAATTCCTTTTCATAAACAAAACTATATTGACATCTCAGGATAATTTTGCGTGCACGTTTTTTCGGGTACGTCGATAATAGCTTTTGCGTGCATGATACGTGTACAACATGAGCGTGCACGCAATTCTTCAGTCCCACCAGTTCTCGGTATAAACAGACGATCTCAAACATCTGCATCTTCATGAAATCCCTATGTGGAAATGTGGGTGGAATTGAGTCTCAAAAATATATGTGAAGGCTGTTACTAAAAATTTAAGTCACGAAAAACGTTGCGTGGACCGCACAAAGAGTAGAGCGGGAAACTGCCGCTAGTGAATCGTTTTTCCGAAAAATTTCGCGAGATATTGGTTTTCAGATAACATTGAATACAAAAATTTAGAAAAAACATTCCCGGCATCGAGGCTGAGTGTTTTATGAAGAAAAACCATAAATACCCACCTTGATACAGAAAAACAATGACAAAGGGAATGTGCATACAACCAAAAAAAGAGAGAAAAACGTCAGCAGCCATGAACAAACACCAAGTCCTTCGGTCCGCTCTAAAATAAAAAGTTAAGTACAAAAAATCATATCGGGATACCAAAACTTCACTTGAAAGTCTTTGTATAGCTGATATAAAAATTGTTCATTGGAATGATAGTAAACCCCGGCTGTCGCATGAACGGGTCACCGATATTTCACTGCTCAGCGGAGTTAAGGCACGTCCAATTTTGCCTCAAATTTTTCCCACCGCCTCCAGTTTTTCGATGTCCTGGCTATAAAATCGTTTATAGCTCAAAATATCGGTATTTTGATAGAGATTATGGAATGGTCTTGGTCAATTTGAGAATTTTTACCTATTTTGAGACATTTACACAAAAAACGCTGACGTCATCAAAATTTAACTTCTCATAGATTTACAGCTTTTTGCAAAGTCTTAAGCTAATTGCATTTTTCAACACTGAGTTATTAAAGATTTTAAATCTATGACGTCATCATAATAGCGGCAAATTTCTCCATATAGGTAAAAATTCTCAAATTGGCCAAGAACATTATATAATCTCTATCAAAATACCGATTTTTTGAGCTATAAACGAGTTTTATTTGACAACTGGAAGCGGTGGGAAAAATTTGAGGCAAAATTGGACGTGCCTTAACTCCGCCGAGTGAAAAGTATGAAATGCGACCCATCTTTTTTTTCGTGTTATCCAAGCGCGAATACCTTCTTCAACAAGATGAGAAGTGACTTCAGAGGCTCCATCCTCGTCCATCACTCCATTACCCAACATGAAGTATGAAAAACTTTAGCAGAGTTTGTTTGAAAACTATCTCACAGGCATAACCTCTGAAACACACAACACCTGATCACACTCAGAGTTTTCATTTTCTTAGCGGAAGAAATTTTTGAAAAACACAAAATGAAACCTACTATCTCTCCCGTTAGCTTTATTACAATGAAAAACGAAGAAATAAACTAAGAAGAAGAAAGAATCGGCAGAATACTATAGAAAGAGGAGAGAAAAAAACCAACAGTGCTTGTTGTTAAAACGAATATAGAAATATATCAACAAAGAGAAGAATATATAACAAAATGATATAGAAAAACTTCAACATCTTCATGGGATGAATGACGCCATTTTGTTAGTTTTACATAAATAAATGTACAAAAATGTAAAAAAAAGCTACGGGTTTCGAACTGCAATTAAACAGAATTAATTTTATTCCCGATAGGGTTTTACAAAGCATTGCAAAGGATGTATTGAAGTTCAATATGCCTACCTACTGCACTGATTCAAATTAAAGAGGTTCCGGAAAACCGCTAATCGTAATGAATGGAACTGTAAAAGTAGGTTAGAGTCTATTTATAAAGTTGAGTAAAAGCCTATTATGGTCGGTAGAACGTTCGCATGCAAAGGTTGTAGGTTCGATCCTGACCTCTGTCCACTCAACGTGTGAGTAGATAGATTGGGTAATCTGGTGGTCTATGCGGTAATTTCTGGGAGCTGATGGTAGGCGTGGCGCTCCATCTTATCATTCAATCTCCTAGGTCTAGCGCAAATAGAGCAGGAAATCGACTCCCTCATTAACCGCTGCTATCAATACTAGGTTAAATGATGATCACATATACTTTATTTATTTAAAGCCTATCTCAAAGTAAGTGAAAGTTCACCTTCAAATGTTTATAATTTTGTATCGATTTGGCTTATAATGTCCATTATGTCCTGGTTTTTAGATAATTTGGAGTCCTATATTACTTTTTTTCCCAAACGTCAGTCCGTAACCGCAACCAAAGTCAAGTTAACCACGGGAATATCGTCGAAAAGTTGACATCTTTATAGGTCACCCGTCCTTTGGGCTTTCGGTTTTCCATAAACAACTGTTTTTTTGCTAGGTCGCAGGGCTGCATACCGTTTAAAGAGGGAAACACTCCCCCGCAAAGGGCTTTTACTAAGTTTTCCCGTTTGGGATTACTGGTCCTCTAGTTTCCAAATGCCTGGAATTCTTAAATTACAAACTGGTCTGTAAAAACACGGCAATTATGAAAGCAAACATGTCAAAAAACGAAATATCAAAAATCGCAAAGGCTTATCAAAATTGACATTTTGGTCCAAATTTGAACATTGTAGGCCTAGTGAATTCTTCAAAGTAGTAATTTGACCTTTTTCTAATTTGGTGTGTTAAAAATACACCTCTGACAGGTGGTCAAAGAAAATTATGTCAAATATCACAGTTTGCTTATACTAAGTGACTATCAAAGTTTTGGAGCCATATACCTTCGCTACTATAATTTAAAAATTGCAAATGCCGAAAATAGGTGACTTTTTAATGACGTCATAACACGCAATGACGTCAGTGTGCGATAAGAATATCTTGACAAAAGATGCCAAATAAGATTTATTGCACGACAAATTTCATTCAACAATATTAACTGGTTATTTAAGAAAAAACCACCGAGGGAGTGCTCCTCCCTCCCCCTAAGTGCTCGATAAGGGTTGACACAGACATAAATTTATTTTGGGAAAAATGTTTCGATTTAATATTATAAATGGATTGGAAAAAAAGTTTTCATTTTAAACATACGAGTGTTTTGTTTTTATAGCAAACCGGGAAAAAGAGCAATCAATATTTCTATTACAATGTAAATTTTACTTTACAACATCTTGAAATCAATAACAATTTCATATGAAGATAATTTTGTTTGAGTTTTTTGGTTTATAAAATTTTTATTAAATAAAAAACATTTGCAAGCTCTCTTCCTTCGTATGTTGAAATAATAATCTGTCCAGGATGAATTTGTCCCACATGAAAAGAAATTTGCCGGTATCCTTCAAAAATTATCCTTCGAAAATCGAAACAAAACCTTTTTCAATAGTGCTATTCACGTCGCATCTTTGCGGAAACATGTCAAGATAATAGTGATAAAACCCCAAATTTAAGATGAACTAAAGGAGGTGTTTCGTAACATTAAGTTTGGGTGAAAAAATGTGTGAAAGCATGAAAACTTTTGAAGAATTGTAGGAGAAATTGAATTTTTCTTTTCTTAATATACAAGATTTTAGGAGATTGTGATGTGGATTTTTTTGAAGATCTTGACAGAAGTAACAAACCTATACGTGACGATAACCCCCCCCCCCCCCCTCGATTATAAATTCAATTTCATGAGAAAGTGTTGAGTGCTATTGGCCAAATTATTAATTTGCTCTCTAAATGTTTCCCCCGTTAGTGAAGTGAACGTGAAGTGAACGTAAAGTGAACGTGAACGTGTTTGGGAAAGGGGTGATATTAACTCAATATAACAAATGATAGTGGCGTAACTGAACTTGGGCACGTGCGATTCAAAAACTTGTGGGCGTTTATCTTGGAAGGATAGGCATTCAACTACGTCTTTATTTAAGAAAGACGTAGTTTATGGTGTCACATGGGCTCGCCATGGTTGACATCGTCAGCAGGAGAACTTTTTCAAATTTTCAACATTTCCAATTTGCAAAGAACATGTATACAAAAATACAATTTTCACTGCGAAAAGGGCAGTTTAAATTACGGGGCGGTGCGATCGCATCCCCTCAGTTACGCCACTATGAGCATCAAAAACCAAAATAATTGTGTAAAATTAATTTATTTATGAAACGGCTCCTATGGTTTTCGTTTTTCCGGTACTTAAAAAGCTCTTTATCTAAAAATAAAAAGTCCCTACTTCAATTGTAAAATTACTCAATTACATTTAAAAATCTTTCAGTACAACATGTAGGATGGGTTTGAAAATCTCCATCTCTGCTGTTATAAATACATAAGTTTGATAGAGGTTGATACTATATCCATGGCCTTTCTATTAAGGTATTGATATTAAATAATTAATCTATTTTATCAATTTTCGCTTTTCTCCCCACTCGATCAAATTCACCTGTTTACATACAAACGTGTGATAGAGGAAAACAAAAAATATCTCTCACTGCTCTTCTTGAACTACTTAAATGGAACTCAAAGTTCTGTTCCTTTTAACCATTATCAATGGGGATCCTTCATATCCGCTTACTACCGGAAACACCCCCAAGAATTCCTTTGAGATTATTCGTGATTGTTAGCTTTAACAGAAGGCTGTTTCGTTAAAGCTTCGAGCTCGCGAAGTTTGGGTTCTAAAACATACCGCCTTAACCAGTCAGCCACGGATCCACATTGATGATAATTACTAGATGGATTAAGATGGGGCTTGATAATTATTGTTGGTAGCCTAACTAAGCCAGAAAAACATCTTCATCTATCACATCGAATTCGCGTCCAGACGAAAGAATCGGTCGAGGAACTACAGTCTTCACTAAGTCAGACAAGCTATACGTCATGTTGACTGATTTTAGGTCAAATCAGGACATGGCAGAAGCAGGGATTAAATCCGCGACCAGTTGTACACTTAGTATGCCTGACTATACCATTCCGTGACCGTTCCATGATGTTCTTTCCTAATTTTGTGCGTAAAATGTACGAGTAGTTTTCTAAAGAAGATTTCTTAAAAACCTTCCTTTCATCGCGAAACATGGAAAAATATTCAAACCTCTATACAGTAAAAAGCAAGGAACTTCCGAACTGCTAAACTAAAACCATATACGGACTTAGTCTTCGCAGAGATGCGCCCATAATACGGGTCTTTTCAGTAGGCTTGCGCAGTGTAATCGTGTTTTTAGAAAAGTGGACTACAAATTTAATAATCCTGCCATTCCGTGCCTTGTGATCGAAAAATATTGAGATGAAGATAGATTTGTTTTTTCTCCCGAAGAACGAAGGTTCGCAAAATCTTTCAATGGAATTTGCATTTTTGCGAAACTCAAAACGCATTGGTACAATGAGCACTATGCCCTAAACTTGCTGACGATTCAGATTAACTCCAGATCTTAAATGTTCATCTTCATTTTCGTTGCTTCTTACAGAACGAGGGTATATTATCTTCTTTATATTTTGTTACTTTTATTGTTTCTTCTAATAAATCTCTTGTTTAGAGAGGGTGGTCTATATCTTCAATTGATTTCAAATGATGATCGTGTAAACATGAAACTCACAGTATTGAAAGAAAATTTTTACTTTATAAATATTACTTTTATTAAAAATCATCGAATTTATGCGAAGTGGAAACTGCTCATTCGATGACCCTGCGATACAGAGAAATATTGATGTTACCTGCTGCTCTATCTGCTATGCTAATGTTTGCGTCATTCGTTTCAGGTTTCATGTTCAAAAGCTGGATCGAATCTTTTGTCTGACTGCCCGTACTTGAAACGGATGGGGAGAGCTGAGCTTTTTCCACTTTTGCTGAAGCCAGTTTTCTTCCCGAGTTGACTTCTCGTTTAATTGATATGAAATCTAGGATTGTGTGTCCCGGTCTGTATTTTACACGTTTGTTGAGAAAGTGCTATAATGGTATGAATGATAAGGATAAACAAAAACAACTGAATATAGAAATAATTGATTAAAACGGTTTCATTATTAAAAATGGTAAGCAAAAATATAAAACGGAATCATAAGAAACAAGAATTGAGCAGCGATGAAAACAAAACTTTCCTTCACTGACTGAAAAAAAAAATATTACAATTGAAAACGATGAAATATGTAAGAATTAAATTGAGCCTCCTAGATTCTGTTGAATTGTTTTTTTATTTTTGAAGAGTTGAATTATGTATAAAAATAATATGTGTGGTAAAGAAGCAATCCCATCTGAGATCATATCACCTGCCCCTCATTCTTAGAAATATCAAGACGGAGGAGAGATGGAAATAAAAAAGACTAACTAAAACTCAACTCTGTTCTTCTTCTTATTCAAACACAGCGAATGAGAGCAAATGCTCCCCAATTTGTACAAAAAGAAAAATTGTAAAGGTGTAGAAAACAAAATTCATTTATCAACTTGAACAAAAACATATACACATCCCATCTGTCCTATAATTCAATATACGCAAACAAGGCTTGACCTATATGCGACATTATTGTGATTTAGAATTAAAAGCGAATAGCGCAAACAACTCATTGAGAAATCCTTCGATACTATACAAAACATAACAGATAAGCTGTGTCCTTAAAATCTTACTTCCGAAAAACAGTCTATTCGAAAAACCGTTGCGGGATTTTTTGTCCTCCACTTAACTTGTCGGCGTTCGTCCAAAACTCCAAATCGTAAAATACGGAGCATGCGCAGTAGCTAGAACATACATGATAAAAGAATCCTCACCGTCTATCAAATATTGAATTGAGACAAATCAATTGTATTCCATAAGAAGTAATGCAATTTTTTAATGCAGAAGGATCAGACGAAGGATCAAGTCGAAAACAGCTAGTTTGAGCGCGACTCTACCTTTTCATAAGCCTTGCGGGACGAGACATAAGCGCAAAAGTTGCGAATAACTTTTTTTTCTCCGAAGTATACTTAAGTCTTTTTTTGTAACGGAGCGTCATGTTCCAATTGATTTCAAGCTCCGATTGATTTTTAATATTTCGATTGATTTCAAGTAGTACTCGAACTTAAACTATAGCGATAGGTGTAATTTTATGCAAACATTTGGTTATTGCAGAAATAAACCATGATAATATGTATAATACAAACATCAATTCGCGCTAGTGTTGTTTGTGTATAACGAAAGAAAAAAACGCAACAAAAAATATTGAAAAAACTTGCCTCAAATAAAGGGATTCTGTGATAAAACATTACTTTTTGGTGTGCTGAAGAGCTTCAAAAAGTTGTTAAATAAGTCTTTTTATAGAATTGAAAAATCTAGTGTTTTTAGAGACTGGTAAAATTCCTTATATTGAAAGTAAAGGTGAATATTATCTTTCTTTTAAGGAAGTCACCTTTTCATATATGGAGGACCACTAAAACCCCTGCAAACAAAAATTCCCGCTCTACAATATATCAAAACGTTATTTTTCGTGACAGAATCCCTTTAAAGTTTCAAAATGTTCAAAACAATTGTAAGTTTTGTCTAAATTTATACCTTATTTATACTTCATCAGGGAAAAAGTCGAGAAAAAGTGATTAAGAATATTGAAATTAATAACTAAAAATTACCTACGACTGAAACTTGTCCAAAAGACTAAAGTTTTACTCGATTTCTTCTTCCGCGACATATAAATCATAAAAAAACTGAGACTGACTCAGACAGTAAATCTTTAAAAAACTACAGCAAATACAATCTCATACATATACATTAATCTTTATTAATTCTTTACTATCGATTCTATTCCTTCGGTAAATTTTCACTCAATCAAATACACGATGTGGGAGTTTACAAATAAAATCGAATTTTACCCTAATCACTTGAAATCACGTTGGCTGGGGGCAAAACGAGCTGTCCAAATAAATTTATTAATCGAATATAGAAATAAGAAGCAGAACATTAACAAAAAAGACTTACTGTCATAAATTATTAACAATTATATTATCTCTAAGGGCAACTGAACTCCCCCGATATGTCATTTTTGCGGCGTCAGCTGGCAGGTGACCATTGAAATCATTCAATCTAAAAAAGTGGAGAAAGTGAATAGCTTGACTTTAAACAAATTTTTATGAACATTAATTTTTTACATGTTTTATTTGAGAAAAAAACATTTCCTTAAAGTTTATAACCATTTATTTTTTTGAGTATATACTATTATTAAACCTTCTTATTTGAAAAAATGTCAATTAAATCCAAAATGTGTCACAGGTAAACAAAACACACTTTTCCAATAATATAATCATATCCTTTTTAGAAACCTAATTGAAATTCAATAATGAAAAAATGGAAAGTTTGTTGAACAAAAGTAGCAGATTATTTTGTAAAAATTTCAGACCACTGAAGTTTTCCGTACGAAAGTCTGTGAAACGATATTGGAAGAACAAGTCACGTAGAAATATTTGCCTCCGCCATTCAGTAGAGAGACTTAAGAGACTTAAGTGGCTTTTGTTTTCTATCAAAAGAACAAAGTGTTCTAAACTGCAGCACGCTGTACCAACTTTTCGTTGGTCTGCATCAAGCTTCCTTGGTATAAAGAGAATCTTCTTAAAGCTTTTCCTGCTTTTTAGTTAGTCTTATCAAGCAAAGACTTTTGATTTTTCAGGTATTCAGTCATGGTTACACTTGACATGGCATCTTAGGACTATGCTTTTAAATTCTTTTCAAAAAAGTAAAAAAACATGTAGCCTTGACCTGTTTTAGACCATCCATTTGGAGCTTTCTCCAACATTTTAAAAATACTTCCATCTTTTACCTATTATGTATCGAGAGCAATGTGCATTTTTAACACATTTATGCACTTATTTCAAACAGTTGGAAAACATATATTTTGAAATTTTGTTGTAGAAACTGAAGGCAAACGATTCTAAAGTGACACCTGAAAAAATCAAACATAAATTTTTAACTCAATGAGGTAAGTATGTCTCTTATAGCCATCTTTAACTCCAAACATATCGATTTCTTATATCATTTTGCCAAAAAATGAGTACAATTATACCAATTATATAAATATACCTAGCTATTCCAAAAGCCAAAAATTGTTTTACTTCAGAAAACCATAGCCCCTCTGCCCCTCTCCCCACTTTGCTAACAGATCATACTTTCCAAGTCTCCTGATTTAATTGAGAGATTCGCGATTTTTTTAAATTTTATAGAATTGTTTTCTTCTGGAAATGATGGTTTGAACCATTTGCTGCAATAAAATCCCCCTACCCCCTAAAATCTCCTAATTTTTAATGCTTAAGATTGGACAGTAAGAAAGAAAGTGACCCTTAATCTGTTACATATGTTATTTATTAATATATATAATTATTTTAGGTGGTCTAGGCAGGGTGTGAACTTACTTTAAATGAGTATATGTTCTAGCGTCTTACACATAGCTTCTCCCCTGCAAGT
>JAUBWS010086342.1:0-10765 GCA_032270445.1 Darlingtonia californica | reverse complement strand
ACATAACGGTTTTAAGTTTGTGAAGTTGTCAAGTGTTTTTTTATCTAACGTATTACAATAAGTTGTGTGTGTGTGTGAGATGATGATTGTTGTGGTTTTGGTCAAAGAAATCAATTTTCTTCATTAAATAGCTCGATGTGATTTAAAAACCATAAACAGTTATTATATAGTTATTATATAAAAAAAATGTAATCAGTGTTTTCATGTTTTATGTAGTTATTACTATACTTTATATGTTAAGGTTGAGATTCATACTTGGTTTTAGAGAATGAAAGAATATCTTACACTCCAAATAGATTTTTTGAAAATAAAAGAATTTTTAGCTGATATTAGTGCTTTATAACATGAATAAATTATGATTTCGGGCGGTTTCAAACGAAATATTTGGCTTAGATGTTGAAAGGCTCTGAACAATGCTTTTATATAAAAAAAAAACGTAGATATCTTATAGAGACAGTTTCAAAAAATGCTTGGCATAAGGTCGATATAAGGGAGAATGGTTTTTGAGAACTCCGAACATTCGGTGTTTTCAGTGTGTTTATCTTACGTTTGAGAACCATGAATGTTTTCCGTAGTAAAGTCTGTAAAAAAATGTTTAAAAGAACGAGTCATCTAGAGTTATTTGCCTCGATATTTCAAACAAATTTAAGAGATTTTCCTATGGAAAACTTTAATGGTCCTCAAACGCAAGATAAACTGTATGGCCTTAAATACCATACAATACAAACGTATCTTGAGTTTTTAGAGACTGTTTCAAATACTTGGCTTGGAGAATGAAAGATTTTGAATCTGGAAAGTGCTTTTATGTATTGATGATGACATCAGATGTTCAAAGAATTCGTTTTTGAAAAATACTTGCCAACGTTATCTTTGAGCAATGTTTGGTTTATTTTTATGTTTAGTTATCAAGTTATTAAGATTATAATATCTATGTCGTCATAAAAAGTGACGTCACAAACTGGTTTTTGTTAATTACTCAAGCTGGGCACAATTTTTGAACATGTCACAGCTTTTTCTGAGATCCACCCAAGAATGATGTTTCTTTTAAGCTATATATCAAATTGGTTTGATGAGTGGAATTGGTGTGCAAATGTTACATCAACTTTTGGACTGGCCGTAACTCGCCTATGATACAAATCTTATGTTTTTTAGGGAAAGTTTAAATAGAAAAACTAACATTTTGATAACTCTGAACAATAAATGGAACGAAGAACTAAGTGAATATTGAAAGTAGAAAATGAATAGTCGCTGTCAAACACCAAATGAATTGAATGTAAAGGTAAGTTTTCATAGAAAAGCCTCTTAAATAAGATTCAATAATCGAGGCAAACATTTCTAAATGACTCGTTCTTCGTAAGTATGTTTTCATTCTTTAGTAGAAAAGTCCCAGAAATCAAACTGAATGATTGAAGCAAAGGATTTTGGAATACATTGTTTTAGGGTTATTGCTTAGCTAGATATTAGTTTGTTACAAGACACATAAAAGGCTATTTCAAAATAGCTGAAACTAAAATTGAAAAAGCTATAATCTTTTTAACTACCGATGAATAATGAAAGTTTTTTCCGTTATAAAGATATTGCGGAGAGCAACATCATACTAAATGATAATATTCCAAAAAAGAAGAAATGAAAGTGAGATTTATATTAAAGCAGTAAAAATGTTTTATATTTTAACACTGGATACTTGAATCTTTTGCAATTCCCCAAAAAAAATTGCTTGAAATCTTTCTTTAATGAAATTTATGACTAAATGTTTGGAAGTCATTTTCAGCAAACAAGGCCAAAAAAATCAGCAAAAAAATGGCGATAATTTCCTCTTCCCAAGGCAAAAAAGTATTTAACAATTTTATTCAGTAAAAAGTTAAAAAGTTATAAATTTTTCTAACTAATGTAATTTAAAAGTGGAACTTGATTGTCAAGTAAAAAAGATTAAAAAAGATTTAAAATTGCAGAAGATTAAGAAAAAAACTGTCGTATTTATTGTAAGGGAATTTTTAAATTTTTCATGAAAAAAAAAACATGACAAGACCTGAAAAAGTTGGATTTTTTGTTTGTTTGTTTATTTTTTGCCTTTTTTGATAAAAATTTATCTTGTCTTATTTATCTTTATCTAAAGTTTTTGCGCTTATTAGGACCTTTCAAAACACCATTTATATTTAACCCTAGTGGAAAAATGAGAAGTAAATGTTCGAACGAGTATTTCTCCTCATTCTTCTTCTGGCGACCACTTCTGAGCCGTACTTACAGAAATAAATTTTTAATTATCAAAGGTGTTCTTATTTACCTGGTCTTTCTTTTCGGGAGACCATGGTTTTTATCAAAGATCGAATCAAAGCAATATACCTTTGGGAATTTAACAACAAACTATATTTAATTCCCAACTTACTTTATCGTCTTAAGCTTTTCAGTTTTGGAAGAAAATCGCGAATTTCTCGTGATCAGCAGAGCATCAAATTATTTCTTTTGTTACCAGACAAGTCAGGTATTCAATTAAAAATTATCACATCTGATTATCGTTAAAAATTCGTTATAAATGTTTTGTAAATTACGATGTAAATTTTAACAACAACTATTAAAAGAGTGCTAACTGACTATTAAAAATTGATATGCTATCATAGATTTCCCAAAAAATAAAAAATTTGCCAAAAAATGACAGGTGTCAATAAATTTCACAAAAGTATTATCACCATCATATTCAACATGATTAATTTGATAAGTGTGCCAATTTTAATTGAAATCTGAGTACTTTTTATTTGTGGACCAAATTTACTTGAATTTGGTACTGGAAGCTATTTTTGGGTCGTGGAATCTTTTTTAGGTCGTTTCGACATCTTTGATCAAATTCATGCCTGGTTTCGGGTGGTTTCGCAAAAATTCTGGGTGGTTTCGGCTGGTTTCGGGTCGTTCCTTGTTTTAGTATGCACTCCTATTTTGGCCCTTTTTGTTTTCTGATTTGGTATATGTTCAGATTTATAGAAATTATGAGAAAAACAGTCACATATTTGAAATAAATTAAGATTAAAGGTTTATTATGCTTTGTAATTATAATTAGTAAAACGTTGATATTTTTAGTTTTCGGTTTTTTCAATTTCAAGGTATCAAGATGAAAATAAATGTTGTAAAGTAGCATACGATCTTTACAAATTACTGATCAGGGAAAACAAAATCGGGTGAAATTTTGGCCTGTGTGGCCAACTAAAGTTACTAACAAAAATCTTTTTGAGACTTCAACACAAAATTGTAGTTAACATATTTCAACCAGCAGCAGATCAGATCAAGTCTCATTTAGTACGTCTTTTTAAAAAATTGAGACATGAATATTTCTAGATGACTTTTTCTTTCAAACATGTTGCAGGCTTTTGTACGGAAAACTTGACTGGAATATTTAACCAATGTTTTTAAAGGAAAAAGTCTGTGATTTTAGATCAGATCTACTAGATCTAGTTGACAATGACCATCGGATGATGGTCGAAACGTCCTGTGTGTGAATTTTTATTCATAAATTTATAATTTTAAAAATGGAGCTTCTGAGTTATATTTTCGTCATCAAACTACTGGCCCAATCAAAGATATTTATCTGTGATTTTAATTTCAGCATCCTACGTAGTCTCTGAAGTTTATCATCCTTAAAAATGATTTCTATTTGAAAAATGGAAGAACTGTTTAATTAAGTCAGGAGAATATATCTCAATAGCGTAGGTGTCTTTTATCATGATATCTATTATTTCTAATGGACCTCCCCTAAAGCTTTCTTAAACACAACTTAAAATATTTAAGAAACTTTAAAAATACGCTCACCCGGAGGGGGGGTTTTGAACTTTTATTTTTAAGAAATCAAAATACGTCGATCCCTCAGACAAACCATCAATAAAACACTTGCTGTCTAAATTTACTGGTTCTACTAAAATTGTTTAAAATATTCTGTACCCAATTTGTATACTTTCTGATATACCATAAAACAAAAGACAGGACCGGATTAGGCTTTTCTAGAAAAAAAACTGTATACCCTATGTTAAGGATATCCAACGTCCAGGGGGTGCTCACTGTCACAAATTATGGACGTCCAGGGGTGATGCTTTGCTGAAAAGCGGATTTCCAGGGGGTCTCACCTGTAAAAATTGACAAAAGAGTGGATGTCTAAGAGGGGGTCTTGATGCGAAAAAAGGACAAATCCAGGGGGTTGAGTTACTATTTTTGAACATCCAGGGGGTCATGATATTTTTCTTGTAAGTCAATATCCTCAACATAGGGTGAGCAATTTTGTTCTGGGAAAGCCCATTGGGCAAAAGAAGTGAGAAAAAGTTTACCCTACTTAACACAGTCTTGAAACAGCAACAGTGGTTTTGTTGACGAAAGTTTAATATCCAATTATAACTATTGCATCATGCTTATCAAAGAGGTACCCCGTTATTTGAACCAAACCACTTCCAATTTCAGTTTAAAATATGTTAAATGCTCAAGAAGCATGTTTACATGCTAATCAATTCATTCTCACTGAAGTTTTCCATAGAAAAGCCTGTAAAATAATATGGACCGAACTAGGAAACATTGAAACGTAAATAGCATTTTCAACCGAGAAAAAAAATCAGACTATGTAATGGGAAACTGGAGTCGATGAGTGTCGATGAGACGTGAAAGCCTGGAAGTATAATTACACTTTTAAAACGTAAAACTTGAAACATGGTACTAGTTTCCGTTGGTTTGTAGGGTTCAGGTATGTAATTAGGTCCCTGTTCGTCTACTGCGAATTAGTGGAATGACATTGGATCGATAAAGCAGTCGGTAAAGTAACCGCTTGGCAAGTGGATTGAATTTCCGTCAACTTGGCTGAAATTTGAAAGTTTCATTAGTGCAGGTTCTCGTTGATTTATTACTTTATATCGCGAGTTCCGTTTCAAAAACCAACAAAACGTATGGCCTGATAAGAGTAGCGTCAAATTCTACCGAAAACGGTCCCGTATATTACCGTATATGGACTAATTTCTTCCATATATGGAAGTGAAGGGATTTTATGCTGTTCAGTTTTCCTTCTCACATATGAATTCCATATAATCTGAATCAATAGCATGAATTTAAAAATATACAGCCATTTTGTAGGCTTACTTTAAATAATTTATGGTGTAATAGAGAATAGAATTAATGAAATATTAAATGAACAATCAAAACATTTATAGATAATTCGCTATCTATTCAGATATCGATTCAATATATTAAGATATATTTTTTCTTTCGAAAAAGTATATGTTGGATTTCTTCGGTAACATATCAAAAAGACACCTACAATCTAAGAATAATATGGAAATGTTGTTTTATGCAAATACAAATACTCACTCACGTTCCAAATTGCGACTGCTTAAAGTTTTCACAGTAAAGTCTCTTAAACGAGTTTGAAGAACGAAGAATTAAGACAAAAATGTGCCTCTTTTATTCAAACGAAAATAAGAGACTTTTGTACTAAAAGAACGGATGGTCTCAAATTGGAATTTGAGCTGTATACAAATACGAACTGACTGATTTGGTTATTTACCCAGGATTGTCTATTCAGTTCTCCATGAACTTTTACCAATGAGGGTCATGCCTTCCTGGAAATACCCCAGGGTGACCATTGACAGCAAAATCAAGTCAGTATTTGGGATTGCCAGTAGCCTATGTGCTTGGTGCTGCTTGTGCAAGTTATAGTAATTTAATGGTTCAAGGAAATTTATGTCTTTAAATTTTGGTTTGTGTTAGAAGTACAGCTCATTTAAAGTGATTCAAGGTGAACATTCAACATTTTAATGACATGTTGAACAGAATATTAGATAAATTATGTCGAGTGAAAGTTTTTAATTGTTTCAAAGAGTCGTCTTTCCAATTTGTTCCAAAATGTTGGATGTGAATGATGAATCACTTTATTTGGGCATTACCTTATTGTAGTGTCGTATTTTGGTAGAACGTTATTTCTACTAACGCTTTGTGGCGGATTTGGACTTTTTACAAGAGATCTATAGTTTGTTTTTATGTTTAATAGTCATTTCCCGAGATTATTTATTACCAAGCCCGCCTCTTTTTCATGCCGTTCTCTATGACAACACTGTCCCAAGTGGCGTGCATATTCGTTTAATTGTCTTTAAGGAAATTAAAGACAATTATTGTAATTTTTGTCACCTCAAGAAACTTTCTTCACATTGGTCCGACATTTGTTTTGTCTGATAAGGCATAGATCGAAACCGTTTCTTCGGTCAAAATCTTTGTCACTGCTTGAATGACTTTTGTAATTTTTTGCCGTCGTTAATTAGGTCTAAAGGTAGCCAAATCGCTCGGAACGGGTCTTCTGGGTAGACATGTGTGAACACAGTGTCGGAGTTTAAGAAATGGTCTTGTAAACGATCGGTAACTAAACCCGTTATTGTTTTAATGATATGGGTGACGTAGGCAACATTTAAAGCTCCAATTACACTTTTTAAACAATTGTCAAAAATTCCTGTTGTTGATGATTATGATTTTGAAGATAAGTGTAACTAATAATGATTATGACTTAACGTATTAAAAAAGGATATAAATGAAATGAAATATTCTTGATCATGTTCAGAGAGAAAATTTCGTTTTTTTATCATGAGACAGTTGTAAGCGTTATGTGGTATGTGGACATGGAAGTAGAAGCGAGTTGACGGAAACTTTACGATTCCAGTTTTTTTATTTAACTTCTCGGACTAAACAATGTTATTCTAAGTTTACGAAGTTTTCTCGGCGTGACGGACGGGTATTTTTGTTAGTCAAAAGGTTTTAATGAGAAGTCAATGGAAAAATCTAAATCTATCTGATTTCAGTATTATCTTGAAGTTGAAACGACGTTTTGGACCAACTTACTGGCGCTGTTTGTATACTTTGTTGCTTCTTAGACTAAGCAGAACGTAATTTAAATGCATACTGATTCGTAACAGGCATACACACGCTCAGCTTTGAAGCCTTCTTAATAGCGTCGAAAATGGTGCTTTTTTCTCCTTACCTTCTTATTTCAATTACACTAAATTAGTGACAAAGGGAAATAGTTTATTCCGCAAGATCCGCAATCAAGCCTGAAATTGCAATATTTTATCTCGTAAAATCAAGATTTTTCAGCCCTTGATTTGTATAATTAATGTCCTAAAGGTAGTCTAAGTATAAAAGGTAAAAAATTGGCTGTTTAATTTAGGTAATTAGTTAGGTAGTTATTAGCATTTTAGTATTTATTACGTCATCAAGAGTGACGCCACAGACCTTTTTTTGGCCTATTTTCTCATGGTAGGCATAAATTTTCTTAAGAGCACAGGCAAAGTATCGCCACAGTATGCAGGCGCGTGGTCTAATGGTCACTGAAATTACTCGGCCGGGGTTTGATTCCCGGCCAGTGCCAGATTTCACGGAATTTAAATTTGTGTGCCAGACCATGCGTTCTGAAATTGGTGGCATCCTCCTAGATTAGCATTCGCTATTTGAGGAGGTCTCCATCCCTAGGTAGTATGTGTATGTGATATATATGTAAAATACTGAAATAGAATAAATGTGCCTTTTCCTTTCCTTTTATTAGTCCGCAAAAGTTACGGTGACTTTTGGACATGCCGTAACTTGCCTGAGCTTTTACTAGTCTGTTTCTCTTTACATTATGAGACTATCAAATTAAAAGAAGAAAGTTATGAGATCCAACCCGACCGTGTAATTTTTGTACTTTGCAGAACTTCCGCGGCAGGACTAATTTAGGATAAATTGTTGAAAGAAATTCATGGACTTAACAAAATACAAAAGAACAAATAGTCCGGAGCGGAATAACAGTTCCAAATTTAACTTTTGAAATATAATATTTCGCTGAATAAACTTTTGTGAAAATACCTAAATTTGTGAAACCGTAAAACCTTTCTACCGACAAAATTTCTTCCTTTATAAAGTGATATACAATATTGACACTTAAAAATGTTTGAGGTTATCTTTAAACTCTTAATGCATAGATTTTACTATAAATATACTGTAACAACTCACATATGTATTCTTCTATGGATTGAAAATGGCGTCCGCATCAAGAACTCAGCGTCCGACACGCTTGTCAGTGTGCGAGAAGAAAATCTTAAGCAAAAAGAAAACATCATCTTTTGTAAGGAAACGTTTAGTGGTAGCCTGCGTGTGTAATTACTCAACA
Organism: Darlingtonia californica; assembly: GCA_032270445.1. Classification (NCBI taxonomy): domain Eukaryota; kingdom Viridiplantae; phylum Streptophyta; class Magnoliopsida; order Ericales; family Sarraceniaceae; genus Darlingtonia; species Darlingtonia californica. Next base: position 2,613 of record JAUBWS010086342.1, on the reverse strand, counting down.
CATGCTATTACAAAATATTGTTGGTAATCCTTGATTATTAAAATTACAGTTTAGTGTTTGATGATTATATTAAATGCTCGATAAAAAGCGAGAATGATGGTGTCTAATGTAAGCAAATTAGCTTTCAACACCAACTCTAACCCTGTAAACCTGCGAGTACAGTCGAATTAAGCTAAAACCTTGACAACTTTTAGGAAGCTGTGTAGCAAAGACCTTGAAGGTACAGCAAAAATATTCCCATTGATATCACTATGGGAAATGGCTTTTCGAGGTCCTTTATAAGGAATTGAACGCTGTGTAAGGTCCTCCTTTGAAAATGAAGTTTTGAAGTCTCAAGTTTGAAAAATGTGACTTATCCAGTAGATAGAGCATGAAAAGTAGATGAGAAAAACGGGGTCCTTGGTCAACTATTTCATGTTGAAATATCAGCATTTGGCCAAATAATGCTGTTTTTGTCTATTTCCTGCTGATTTCAACAGTTTAAGTAAGGGTAGGACATGACATTTGGTTTAATGAATGTTCATTTTGAAAGTAGAATAACTTAGCAGTAAGTAATTGAAGCATACCAAACAATACAGTTTTTAACAGTGCTTTAAGGTCAATACTTCAAACTAAATTTTATGACTCACTTAAATAGATTTAAAGTGTTGACATCTGCAGAAATTAGACAAAAATAGCAATTTTTGGCCCTTTAAATGGTCACATCTTAGCATGACATTGTTGACAAATGACCCCATTTTTCTTATATGCTTTTTATGCTAAAACTACCGTATCAGTGAAAGATTTTGAATTTGAAACTTAAAATGTCACTTTCAACAAGGGGTTGGTTCTGACAATGTTTAAACCAACGTAAAGCCATATTTTCCATGGTGGTAATAATGGTGTCTGAAAAATGTCTCTGAAAGCCTTAGGAATGTATGGAGGGAAATTTTTTTCTGCTGAAAATTGTTTTCAGCTCCAAACCTATATTAACTGTCCTACGCTAAACTTGAAACAAAATTGTCTTATCGGCCCTTTTTACGCCGGCCCTTATTTATCGCCGGTCCATATTCCTCCCCTTCCGAATTTCAGTATAACGCTATATAGGACCGTGCTTTACACCAGTTGAAGAATTAAAGAGGAAATTAGTTACCTTAAAAGTACTCATTTTCGCGCGTACTAATTTTCGCGAATAGCTCAATTTCTTTCAATGAAAGTGCTAAAAAGTAGCAATTGGGGAAAAGTGTAATTATTTTTTGAAAAATATCATAATATATAAAATCATCACATAAAAACGGTACTAATTTTTGCGCAACCAAACCATTTGGTGCTAATTTTTGCGTGTTCGAAAAATGAGTACCCTTAAGGTAATTTTTTCGCATTTTCTTTTAAAAAATAAATGAACAACAAAATTTATCATTTCGTTTTATATCATAGAATGAAAAATGACATTTTCATTCATTAAGTTTAGTTTTTCTTCAGACAAAAATAACCATTTAATACCGGCTCTTTTAACGCTGGTGGCCAAAAATTAACGCCATTTAGGGCCAGCGTAAAAAGAGCCAATAACTTACTAGCTTTTTTGAAAATTAAGTCTATATGAGACCCACACCCTTGTCGAAATCTTGCTGCTTTTAGTTCAGTTTTTCGCTGGCAGAATATTTTGCTAGAAACGCGACAAATTTTGAAAAAAGCTTCCGGAAATAATTTTGAGACAAATTTCACCAATCGTCCAATTGCGTTTGAAACAGTCATTGAAATGACCTTTAAATTATCAAAAAGCACTGAAAATTTTTCGCATTTCGCTGATTTTGAAACTTTTGCGAAAATAGCCAAAAAGTGTGAAAAGCTTGTTCTCTAATTACACGATCAATTTAATTAATAATTATTTTTGTTATAGAACAGTCAACTGAACGTCCCATCACCGACCGAAACTCCGGACAACATAAGCTGCCGGTCAGATGATGATGACCTTCTATACGACGCACCAAAATTTGGGGTCACTTTTCTTCATGCGTTGCTAGCAGTTCTTGTATGTTTTCCAATAGGCGGTTTGGCAATGAAAAATGTCTATCAGGTAAGTGTTATGACACATTCAATCTTTTGCATGGAAATTTTGTGGCATCAAAAAGTTCGCAAAGGACGTTGTAATGATTATGTGAAACCGCGAATTTGAAGTATCGCGAAATACTTTTTCATTAATATTTGAAATTAATAGCTTTCATTCATAGGCATTTATAGGCAAATGGCAGCATTTTGGGACCTTCAATTCTAATGAAAAGTGTCGTATTGAAAATAACAAACTTATACTTACAACAATAGTTGAAAACTCGCACATTGTGCAAGTACTAGTATTTCCTCTTCTTTTGTTTCCCGCCCTTTCACATGGATCTTAAGGTAACTTTGACTAGTTATGACTTAATAGACAGTTCCCGAATTAATTATTCGAAAATTAAAACTGATGATTTTAAACAAATTTATACTTTTTTTGAAACACTATACAAAAGTAAGACTGAATACAAACATTTCAAAAGAAAGCTCTTTTATAATTTTAAGGATACCGTAAATGCTCGAATTAGCGCCCTGGGCGCTTATTTAAAATTTAGACTTTTTGGGTGGGCGCTTATTCGAGAG
>JAUBWS010086331.1:0-11987 GCA_032270445.1 Darlingtonia californica | reverse complement strand
AAAAATTCAAGCAGAAGCTTTTCGGATTACATCAATCCATCACTTATTAATATATTATGGCTTCTTTATTACCTAATGTTCCTTTAAATATTAAGATATGAACGTACTATTCCACTAAATCGTTATCAACTTCATTAAATACCGCAAATTTTCCTGCATCTTGAGTATAAAAACTCTTTTTGACTGCTACCTTATTTTTTCTGAAGGTGATCTAGAAGGTCGAGAATCTTACTTCAAGATTTTTATTTACTTACCGTTTTCTTTCATCTTTTCTTTTAAATTTTCTATAAATCAAATCAAGGAAGAAATTTATTGCAATGGGTGAACAAACGTTGTTAATACAGAAGAATCTTTCACCGCTTCTTGACCAGCACTCTGATGGAGTATTGAAAATGATTTACGCAAGAAAGTCTATATACATCATAGATTTAAATTTTTGAATACGTCCTGAAAATTAGTAATTTCGAATTTCCTAATTTCTAAGCTTTTTTTAAGAGAGAGAAGTAGATATATTTCGTTTATAATGATCCTGTAGTCTGCCTTGGTTTCAATTTCGAAAATGTGGGACTAAAAAATGAAAATCATCTTGTAAAAATATTTTCATAATCTTAAGAAAACTGCATTGAAACTTGATCACAAATTTTTCCCAGAGATGGAAATTCTGAAAATATCGTTTAAGTATTCTCAAAGGTTTTCTACTTGATCGTCTCAAGTTAGAACAGCCAATAATTTAAGTAAATAGTATACTTACGTGCTGAGCTGTACACGTTTTTTTCGAATTCATCTGTCGTAAAGAAATCAAAGAAATACAGTTAGATTCTTGATAATAAAAAAGCTACATAAGATCTGTAATTTATGGTATTTAAAAGAGTTCACATAATTGTAGAGTTGTAGGATTTCTAGCACTACAAATGCATGGCTATTTTTCAATACAAAACAATATTTAATTATGTTTAAGACATCATTAAATCTTAAGAATTAAGGCTTTTCAAGAGAATTTAAATAGCTGATTTGTTTTCTTCAAGTATGCTTTGCGTCAATAAAATTATCCAAAGACCAATTGTATTTAATTTGCGGTTCATCAATTTTGCAAAAACGTAATTTGGTGTAGAGTATCTTCAAAGTATCTTTACCGATGAGTTCGTCAAATTCAACTACAAGGAAAGAAAAGAAAAAGTCCATCAGTTACATATACAGCATCTTTTCAATTATTATAATATTCACAATTTGATTAACGATTAACAGCAGTACTTTATATGATGTCAGACATTTTTGCGGGAGGAAATTTTCGCGGGTTTCGTGGCGTTCCCTTCAATGCGAAAAATAAATTTCTGCGTTAAAAAAAATCCTATTACACCTCAAAAATACCTTTTGCGAAAAAAAAAAACGATTCAATGGGAAAAATTAAGTTCCCATGTTGAATGTCTGTAAAGAACAAAAGTCTATAGATTTTTTCCAGTTTTTTGACCTGTCTTTTCTTAAATGAAAGCAGTAAACACTCCAATTTTAAACGATTTCCATAAAAAATCTGTCATGTTTTATTATTTGAAAATGTCCCAAGGAATTTCGAAACCAAATTAATCTGCGAATATTTCTTCAAATGAAAATTATTTGACATCAATAGTATTTTCAATAAATAATACATTTGAATTACTGAATATTATTTAGTCCCACCTGGTTTTAAGACTGATTTTTTCTTAACAACGAGCTCCCGAAAGTGAAAGAGAAATATTCTGATTTTTTTGTATTAATTTGTGCTATATTTGGTGTGGATAACATCATTTAATTGCAAACCTCAGGAATAGATTTGTATTAAAGCCAAAGTTAAAGATAATGAATACTTACGGATTCTTTCTTCTTTGTCCACAATCGATTCTAAAAAATGATAAAATGAAAAGCTATTTTAGTGATTGATCCAACATTGATCCAAAATCATTGTTTAGCTGCAGACAGTGCTTAAACTTTCTTTATTTATAATTCCTCCACTGTGTTCCATTTTGATAAGCAGTTATTTCTTTTTTTATGTATGTTTACTGATTTTACTGAAAATTTGGTTGATCAATTTAGATCTCATTCTTCAATACGAGGACCACATCCATGGTTTTTTTAAATACCAAGCTTGGTATTCAGTTTTATGAAACAAGATTATATATATATTGTATATTTATATTCTTTTTATACGTTAATGGAATGTCATGAGCAAATAAGTGCAATATGAGAAATGGACAAATATCTTTTTTTAAATATCAGCTTACCTTTGAGGGATTCATTCTCTGTCTTTAAATTGTCTAAGGAAAAAAAGAAACAAGGTGTGCAATTTTTGATGGTGTGTTTTTTCCTGACTCCTGTTGTAGTGATGAAAATATGCAAGTTGGGTTATTTATGTAGCAAAAAGTAAACAAAAGTTCCTTGATATAAACATGCTTGATTCTGGTATCGGTTTCATCAAGCTAACGGTTTTAAGTTTTATTAAAAACAATTAGCCTCGGAGATCAGTCCTGTAAAAGCTCGTTTTGCAAAACACATAGAGACGGAAAGTAGAAAACATCAGGAACACTCAAAATGACGGCGTTGTTAATAACCATGATTTTGAGCTCGAATGCAAGCAACAGCAAATTTCAAAACATTTTCTTCTACTAGAATATTTTATTTGCTCACCGTTTTCTTTGACTTTGTCTTCTATGTTTTCTGAATTAAATGAATTAGAAAGCGTATTACATTACTGAACAAGAATTGATCTCATGAATCATTAATAGCTTATAAAGTATCAAAACATCGAACATGTACTACCGGTTTAGTAAAAAAACTAAACTAAACATCTTTAAGGTAAAACGCCTTTTTGTTATATGAAACTATATAATGTTTTTTCCTCGTGTAGCAGAAAGCCTATCTTGAATTTTGGTGTTTTAATTTTTGAATTTCAATGAGTATTTATAAAGATATTGTCAATTTTATGAAAAATTAATCACTCAATTTTTTGAAAAACAGAAAAACAGGCTATGAATCATCTCAAATCATTTAATAAAAAGAAAATTTAAAGTTTGGGACAGGCAGAAAAAGATTTTCAAACTGTTTAGTTTTGCAAGGAAATATTAATTTTCTGCCTGAATGAGCAAAAAGTTCAACCAGTAAGCCTGTCAAGCATTTGTCAATTTATAAGTGATTGATGTCCTTTCTAAAATTTCTATTAAAAGCGACCCATTTTATTTTTGCGGTCTGATTGATAAACCTGTTTTTGAAAAAATAACAACTTACTGTCCAAATCTTTTATGTCAGATTTCAATTTTTCTAAACCGCAAAAAAAATACATAATTGATTACAAAGTTCAATAAATACAATGTGCCCTAAAAACGATATGAGAATGTTAAGTAATAATGTATCTCGACATTTACGCTTAAAATTACGAATCTTATACTAAATTTTATGTAGAATTAACCATACGTAAAAGAAATGTCAGATAAAAATATAGCGATCGATTATGAAAGATGAATTACCCGATTAATAACAAAAAATAATTGCGGTGCATTCACATATACATGAAGAATAACCGATTTTCATATCATATTATGAAAATAAGAAAATTCTAAACAAGACTTTTTTCAACAGTAGGCCCTCGGTCAATATCTCTTGATAGGATAATGATATAAACTTGAAACTTAGCATGAAGTTAGTCCTCAATAAGAGTAGCAACAAAATCATACTCAAAAAGTAATTGTTGCTATGGTTACTTGATGACGTCATCATATAAAAAAAAGTACAGAGAAAATACATATATTTGCTTAAATCACTATATCTTCTGAAGTAAAAGAGCTATTGAAATCTGTTTTAATATTTAGAAAGCTAAAAGAAAAAGCTTTTCTGCATTTTCCATCAAAATTTAGAAAAATTCAAGTCCTGACCATTTATAGCGCGCCAGAAACATCAAAAATATTTTCTTTTGATTTTGGCGCGCCATATTGAAATTATGACGTCATATACAAAATTGATGACATTTGTAGATTCCTTTTAACAATATACGACTATTGTCAAAGTTTCATGTCAATACCTTTTGTCTATCAAAAGTTATGATTTGTTTAAGATTTGCCAAATTTACTGTAAAATAGGTTACAGTTCTCACCTTGGGTTCAATAATTGAGCATAATTAAGCCGATAGTCAAAGTAAACACTTGAAATTTTGGGAATATCTTCCCAATAAGATTTTATTAAAAGTCGAAAAGTATCAAGTTCGTAGAATATTTCGTTTTGGAGATATTTTTACTGAAACAAGACAGCGGGCCTGGTAGGCTCCCCCCCCCAGTACAGGTAGGGTTAAATCAAATCTTCTTCAATTAAAAATTCGTGTTACCATTTTCTTTCATTACTTGTTGAATTTGATCTAAATTAAAGAGCAAAAATAAACTAAAAATAAAAATAAATAAGAAAACAATTTACACAATTCCAGCCTTCAAGTGAATGTCATGCGATTCTTTTCAAAAGAGCACAAAAGCCAAAATACAATTAAGAAGGGCTGGAACCTGATTTATACAGTGTTCCTCGCAGCATTTCATGAGTCATTCTACCGTGTTTCCTAGAAAATGAATCCTTCAAAGACCTTTTCAAAAAGAAAAGTGTATTCCAAAAAAATAATAATCAGGTTTTTAACTTATATTATATTAGTGCGTTGTGTTTTTAAGTCAGAATAAACATTTTTTACAACATTCGATAGGAAATTTATGAAGCTTTCTAAATGTATAAAACAAAAATAATAAAAGACTTTTTCTGAGAGAAAAACGATAGAGTGTCAATTTTAAATGCTATGATGTATAGCACATGCAGAAAAAAGAAACTCGCTGAATGGAAATGTCGATACAGAGGTTTAAGTATTAAATTACTGGTGCTATTTATTCCCATAGGAATATACATCGCCATTACTTCAAAAGGATTTAGTGTGACGTAGATTTATTTACGCTATAGGCTTTGTGTTACTTTGAACACATACATACTTTACGAATTATTTTTTGGTGGAAGTTTTTCTGGTAAATACTGAAAAATACCTTATTACGGAATTAGAAATGACAACTCGGAGTGGTCGTACCAGATAGAGACTATGAAAGGCAAAAGAGCTGAAACGCATAGGATTTTAAATGTTTACCTTGCATACGTTCTTTGTCTTCATTCAATTTTTCTAAAAAAGCGAAGAAAAAAACTGTTCAAGTCATTGATGCTTGTAGAAATTATCTGTTTTTACTTCAGTGACAAAATGACTGCCTATATTTGATTTTTTTTCTCTCTCTAATGTAAATGAAGTTCTGCTGCTACACAAAGTAAAAAACTGCGTTAACCTTATTTGAACTGTCAGTCAGTCAGTGTGAGGCAGTTGGTTTTTTGGTGCTAACTTTTGAACCAGTTATGCCATGATGCTGATTTTTTGTGACTTTTCCTAAAAATCTTCTGGAAATTTTAGCGAAAAAATTTTATTTATTGGAACTACTCATCTTGAGCATTAACCAATTTGTCAAAGGCAGTAAAAGTGAAAACAATCAAATAACGTTATATTGTATATCCTTGTTTTTCTTTTTTCAAGCAAAATTAACATTTTTGATGTTTATTTTTCTCATTTTCGGCATTTATTGCATGTCATCACATTACTGACATGTCATTTTTAACAATTTTTTTATGAAAGTTTTTACTAGAATATATGATTTTGCTGCAACTTAAATAAGGTATTCGGACTGTAATGTTACAGAAAATAAAGAAAAGATATGAAAAAGATGTGAAATTTGGCAATGAAAGGTTTGCGTAAATAATACTCATTTTGACATGATTTCGTTGACTATAACGTCATTATAGAAGTGTTGTCATCATTAAAATGATTTCTGTAATGAATATTACTATCTGGCTATAATATTTACTTGCCTTTATAAGAAGAAATTAGCAGGTCTTTTTTAGGTTGAAATTGAAATAAATGGTCCCCCCAGCATTTCAGAGCCCCTAAAAGCCCAGTTCAAATAGGGTTAAATTTTTGACCATTTTGAGGCTTGTATTCTGAACTTTCGACACAATCTTGTTATCATACCAATTTAGATATTTCTCAGTTAAAGCTGCAAGTCAAACAATCGGCAAAAAGAATACATACCCTGTATTTCGAACATATCACCTACTTCAGTTAAATGATCTAAAATTCATTAAAGATATATTTCACTACTTTTCTTAACAGCATCATAATAGAGGTATGGAACAAATGGAGATAAAACTTGAATGATATATTATTCTTCAAGAGACTGTATTTTTTAAATCTGTAGTGCAATCAAATTTAAATCTGTAGTGCAATTTTTTATTGCGAAATATGAAATATCTAAAAAATGTCATCATATATTTTATCATGGACAGAAACAGTTTTTCTTGCAAATTCAGTTTCTTTTCAAGGGCGAAAACGCGTAGGGTTATGGTAAGAAACTTAAAAAGCCTTTGATTTAGGTGTTTTGATTTAGTCATCTAATATGCTTTATAATCTTCAAGGCAATATATAACAAGAAATAATGACTCAATAACCGATTGAGAGGTAGAAAATAATTATCGAAAAACCTTATCACTTTTAATTTGGTTGAACTTATTTAATGATTAAAATAAAAAATAAAGACACGTGCTAAAAATCCGGGCTAAATTTGACCTCGATGAGTGAACAAAAACTTTGACATGACGACGACAAGTCACTTAACAAAAAGAGTCATTAAACATTTAATGTCAGAAAGCTTTATTAAAATTTAAAGTGAACGTTGCGAATGTTATGATGTTAAGATATTTCTCCATAAATCTCATACCTCTATTGTGTTAATTTTTTTGATTAACAATATCGTGAAAACATTAGTTAGTAAAGCTTCAACTTTAAATTAAATTTCACAGGTACTAAATTTTGAAGAGGATGATCTGAATTGTTTAAATATCTCCTAATTCCATACAAAAAATATTTCGTGGGAATCACATTTTTGGGATAACATAAAACCCAAATTTTAATCAAAAGACCTGATTTTTCAACGAACAAACAAATCGAAGTTAAGTTTAATGGAAGTGATACAGACAGTAATTAAGTAAAATGGATATTCTTACGGAAGTGTCTCTCTAGGTTTTGCTCTGAAATAAAAAAATTAAAGAATGCAAATTAACATTATGGTACAAACTGCTTAATTATATAAACCTCATTTAACGAATATATATTTAGTTTAACCAACAGTGGAATGCAAACACCTGTCAAAGATCCACGATAGCATTTTGTGAAATTTCTGTCGTCAATATCCTTTGTCACCTCCAAAAATGTTAGATACAATGTTTACGTAAGAATGAAACTTTAAAGTTAATGGCCTGACTTCGCTTCTTGCTTGAAGTGATTCAACTATTTAGAACAGACTTTCAAATCCAATCTCAACTTACCTTTTGAACGTTTTATTTCATTTTCTAGTCGCTCTGTAACAAATTAAAAAAGAAGCTTAAGTTAAAAAAATTACAATACTAACGACATTTTCAAATCTCTTCACGTACCACGTTATTTTGATAAGTATAACATACCAGGTAGAGAGATTTGATGTGTATTTTGACCAAAAGGTATAAGGAAATTAGAATGTTTTACTCACTTTGATCTTGTTTAAGTTTAAGTCTATCGTCTGATAGGTCATCATATTCTGAAAATAAAAATGAAAATTTCAACATTTATATTAAGTATTCTAAGTATTAATTAGTAACGATCAACACAATTGTGTCATTCAATTATTACTTTTCGGATTCAATGATTTCTTTAACATGAAAAAAGATTTTATTTTATTTGGGTACACTATAAATGTACAATTTCAAATTTCAACGAGAGTACACTTGATAAGACTTAATGTTGAGATTTTTGCATTTATGCTAATTATTTCGTAATTAAAAAGAATTAAAAACAAAAACATAGTCATATACTTACTGCCTTGTAGCTCGTCCAATTGATTCAACAATTGCACTAAAGTATGACAAAGTATATGCATTATATGACTAATACAAAATTCCAACGAACAATGCGTCCTTGACAAAAGATAATTCATAGACGATTTGACTGCAACACTTTCTTAGAATAACTTAATTATAGAAATACTCAATTTTTGGAAATCAAATTTGAATTTAACATAAATTATTATTTTAATACGACGGAAAATGTGCATTTTCAAAAACCTTAGGTGGACAAGATATCTAATAATCAAATTCAAAGTTAAGAAAATACTCAACAGAGCAAATAGACGTTCCCCGAATATATATTGTGTTCCTCGTTTTCACGATAAAGACGTCCCAACAGATATTCGGACTCTCAAAAAATCAAAATGACTAATGCAACATTTTCACAATATTTTGATACACATATTGCAAATATGTTGAACAGCACGAGAAGTTGTACAAAAATAGATTTGAGAATGTTCCTCCCTAGACGGTTTTTAAGCTAAGTTTAAAAGTATCACAATAATATACATGGTAAAAAGTCTGTTCAAAATAAATTTTTAAAGCAAAATGACTCAAGGGAGCTGTAGCAAAATTGACCAATGCATAGTATTCTATAAATCGACATAATGGACCAGTTTAATTAATTTCTATAAGGTGTCTCAAAATGAAAATGTTAAAAGCATTCATCGAAAGTTGTTGTCAATAACTAAAAGTTTTGATATTTTAAAAACGTATGATAATTTTTTAGAACATTGTATAGTTAACTGATGGGCTATGGGCTTTAAAAAAAAACCATAAAAAACAAGTAAATTTAACTTCAGAATATCAACCTATGGGTATTACTTTCGTTACTTTCTTTTAATTTTTCGCAAATCTTGAAAAGCTCAAAAATTGTAAAATTTGTAACAAACTAAAAAGTCAGTTTACATACATTTTTCAACACCAAACATTTCAATTTCTTGCGTTTCGCTTATTTGTGGAGGTGTTGGCGGTAGAGGTGTTGGCGGTGGAGGTGGAGGTGTTGGCGGTGGAGGTTGAGGTGTTGGCGGTGGAGGTGGAGGTGTTGGCGGTGGAGGTGTTGGCGGTATAATTGCAGGGGGAGCGGGTATAATTGCAGGGGGAGCGGGTATAGCTGCAGGGGGATCGGGTGCTTCATTTGTTTCAGCTTGGTTCCATTGTACTAAAATCATTTGAAATCATAGCTTATTTACATCTCTGAAAAATGAATGAAATCCTTACAGAAAAATGAAAATAGAAATTACTTCTCTCTTGAAGCGTCGCCACCCCTCTCCTCAGTGTTATCAAATTATTCTCTTGTTCAATTAAATTTGGTCCATATCGTTTGTTCCTAATAAAAAAACACTATTTTCATTGATTATGGGTTCTATTTGGTAGGAATTGTCTGTCGTTAATTTAAGGCAGTAGAATATTTGTATTATTTTCCATTTGATCAAGCTCTAGTGCATTTTGAACGGAAAGTTTTGAAGGAATATAAGCTTGACAAAATAAACTAGAGGAAAAGGAACAGAAATGTCTTGTTACAAGTTTTTAACCAGATAGTGTAGCCTATGTGGTCTTCGTAACAACCTGGCAAACTGAAAGTGCATTGCAAGTTTAGATTGAGGGAAACGTGTATGTATATGCGTGTATCTTACCAGTTTTTAGCAAGACCTTTGACATCCCTCGATTGGTCTTTCATGAGGAAAATCCATTGGTTTTCTGCATGCTAAAAACACAAATTATGGTATGTATTATTATATATTTTGCAAAAAGAAATGTTTCAATTTTTTCACATACTTGCAAGTATGAAATCAAATCAAATGGAGCTGGTTTGAAAGTTTTCAATTTTTATTTTATTTTTAGGAATTTCATATGCTAAAGATTTTGGAAACCAAACAAAAATAGATTCGAGAGGAGCAAGGAAATTGCAAGAAAAGTGTTATTGTAAAATGACTCTTAAATTAAAAAAAAACTAATTTAAGTTTTGAGCCGTTGAAAGTAAACAAAGAACTATATTTCATTATAAAAGAATAAACCACATAAGAACGTAAGGCTTCGATTGGTTTAATTATTATATTCAACTATTTCAACCCATTATTTTGCTATAATTAAGAACAATTTAAGAGTGTCCGAATAATTAAGAGCATACTCAAATTTGGATGATATTGTAAAAGATGTATAGGAAAAAGGAATGGAATTGCTAGATGTGATATTGTAAAATAAATATAAAAATAATTCAAACTTTGTGAAATACGTACATTTTGCCTTTTGGCGACAAGCCATCCACTTTTGCCTTCAAATATGACATTATTAAAAGTAAATTCTTTAGTTGATTTAAAATCATTTTTGATACGAGTGTCATCGAGTGTCTAAGATAAAAAACAAGTTTCAATAAAATTAAGCATAATCCGTATCCTGAAACGAGACAGCAATAATTATTCATATACATTATTGCAAGCTGTTCATTCCTAAGATTAAACATAAAACGCCAATAAGCCTACTCAAGTGTTAACCCTATTTGAACTGGGCTTTTAGGGGCTCTGAAATGCTGGCGAGGGACCTTTTGGTCCCCCCTATGTAACTTTCTTAATATAATAGATATAGACTTGAAACTTGGCATGGACATCAACCACTTTAAAAGAGTAAGATTTGGCAAAAAAAATTTGATTAAGTCATCAATTTTTTGGATGACGTCATCATTTATCCCAATTTCAACCTAAAAAGGATCTGCTAATTTCTTCTTATAAAGGCAATCATAAATTTTATAGTTAGATAATAATAGTCATTATAGAAATCATTTTTAATGATGACAGTTATTGTATAATGACGTCATTAGTCAAGGAAATCATGTCAAAATGAGTTTTATTTACGCAAATCTTTTATTGCCAAAATTTCACATTTGAAAAGACTTGTTTTATATTTTTTCCTTTATTTTCTGTAACAGTACAGTCAGAATACTTTATTTAACTTGCACCAAAATGATATATTACAGTAAAAACTTTCATATAAAACGTTAATAATTGTTGAAAATGACATTTTGATGACATGTAATAAATGCCGAAAATGAGCAATATAAACATCAAAAATGTTAAAAACAATGATATACAAAATGACCTTAATTGATAGTTTTCAAAAGTTTTATTTTTTTCACTTTCACTGCCTTTGACAAATTGATTAATGCTCAAGATGAGAGTTCAAATAGGGTTAACATTTTCGATAAGAATTTTCTCCTATTTATCTCTTAGAAATTAGAAAGTGCACTAACTACCATAACTGCATGCAGTGTAAATACGTGGAAAGATAAAATTTACAAAGTCAAAACAATGTGCATATTAATCACTTTCAGTTTATGATTATCTACACACACGCACACACAAAGTAATCGGTAAATGTCAAATGGAACTACTTACAAAAGTGTATCCAATGACATTTCCTGCTCGTTTGATTGGTTCCTTAAATAAAAAAAATAGCAAATCGACAAAATAATTATGAAAGCACCTTTTTTGTTACACAGAGTGTGAAATGAAATTCATTATTCACCCAGCTAACTCAAATAGTGAATAAACGAAAAAACTTATATATACAGGTATGATTATTAAAACGATACAATGGATATTCCCTGTATAAATTACTATTTGTTTTTCCGATTTTTTGAAGTCGATTTATAATTTTTTTTTTCATTTTACTTAGCCAATTACAGGAAGATATAAATCTTTTCACAAAGATAATCGGAAAAACATTTTTTGCAAACTTGCTTGCCAATTTTATGGTTTCGAACACAATTTAAAAGAAAAATACAAAAGACCTTCAAATAGTGTACCGTTTCCATTATCGCAAAAATTAATGGAAAAAGAATCCCTAATAAAGCTGCAACTTTAAGACTCGGATTGAACAAAAACATTTGAAGTTAACATAAATATTGGAAGTTGTCTATACAGCCAATTCTTATTGTCCCCATTGCTTTGAAATAAATTAATAAGACAAAGCATAAGAAAACATTAGAGACCAAATTTATAATGTAGTTAAAGTAGGGAAAGAAAAAGTAT
>JAUBWS010086309.1:0-11989 GCA_032270445.1 Darlingtonia californica | reverse complement strand
CCCCCCCCCCCCCCCCCCCATCTGTTTAACATACATCATCGTAAAAACATCAATCAAAATAAATTCAGACAAAATCTTCTCAGATAGTTAAGGTTTTTATACGATTGTAACATTATTAGATGGCTCTTTTTTTTCTTGTTTGTTTCAGTTTTAAACTTATTTTGGACATTATAGTGAATAAATTTTTGGGTAGCCTTTTTTATGGAACAACTGGCCTGCTAGATTATTTGGAAAATTAAATTTTACATATTTGAAAACTTGCATAAAATGGTATCGAAGGATATAAAAACCATTAAGAATTGACGAGTTAAAAAAAAATTATAGGTCATTTTTAGACAGCATGTCCGTAAACACTCTAATAAACGCCCACCCTCTTAAAAACGACCGTCTCTAATAAACGCTTGCACTAAAACCTTGAAAATTAAAGATACGCCCTTCTCTAATAAAAGCTTCATGCAATGACAGAGGGTTTGTTAGAATTTTCTTATTCAATAACAAACTAGATTTTATCACGCTTACTGTGTTTCAAGGTCATAGTGTGAAAGGTAAAGTCACAAAAGTGAAGTAAAGATCTGGTAGTAAAAATAATTCTTGATAAAAACAATTCTGGCAATGTCAATATGGACCTCAACTATGACAATATGTGACAAAATTACAGTGATATTATTAAAGTGCTACCTCTAATAAACGCCCCTTTCTAAAAACGCCAATGTAAAATCTCAAACACTAGATAAACGCACAGGGCGTTCATTGGAGCATTCATGGTAATGTAATGGTGTTTGTTATAAATATGCGCTGAAAGAATATTCGACTTATACCCTGACCCTTTGGATCCCAGAGTTTTATGTATGAAATCTTCGACCTTCGTCATTCCTTTACCTTTTATTCTATACTGAGAACATTTCTAAAACTTTCAGAACTTTACAAAGATCTTTCATTATCTTTCATTATTAAAAAATCTTCACAAAATTTTAGCAAATTCAAAAACTTTAAATGTCTGTCCTGAAAATTTACAATAGAATAATGTTGCAAAAATTGCGTAAAAAATATGAAATAATAAATTAAACTTAGAAATATCTTATAGCAAAAAATGAAACAAAACTATACTGTTACTTATATTGTGTTTTTGATTATAGTTGTCCACTACAGTGTGTAATTTCTAAAAACTTAATGTAGTATAAAGAATGATAGTCGAACTTTTGTTTTGGTTATCAAAATACAATAACATACTGCAGCTAATACCAGTAAATGCTTTAAACGCAAAATTAAGCTATCTATCAAAGCATGCATGCAAAACGTCCGAATACGGGTCCCGTATACCTTATACGGACTAATTTGTTCCATATATATATGACCGTATTGAACAGAAACATAAAAACAAAACATTAAAACAAAAATGTGATTTTTATGAAAAAAGGCCATGTTTTTAAAGGCCATAAGATTTTTAAACAACGATGCTGAAAAACTATTTTTAAACTAATAACGTTTCAATGTCACATTATTCTAACCAGACGGAATGCGTGGAAATCGAATTCTGCAATAATCTTTTGTCATTTAAGGTAGTAGAATACATTTTAAAGTGACAAACCAAACACAACCCGTGGTCTACAAGTAATTTCATTCCACTATGATTAGACTGCTATTCAAAAAAAATTCTGCCCTGAAAACTTTACCTGAAAATGTAATTATTACTTACAATATTTGTTTAATTGTCTATAGTTATTTCATAAATTTAATGTTTTGATAAATTTTAATACATTTAATCCATCTTATCCATAAATTGAAGATAATATGTAAGAGTCAAAAAGTTATTTGATAAAATCAATTTTCGTAGTTTGGTGGTCTTTCTGCTTCCAAATTTTGCTGAAAAAAGAAACAATTAGATTATTTGTGAGCAATAAACATTGCGGCACAAATCTAACAAATTGTTTATCAATTTCAACAATGAATTTATTTGTTTATTTATGATAATATATTTCGAGAATTTTATGCTCATCTTCAGATCTAAAAGGATAAGATCTAAAAGAATAAAATAGCAGTTTTAAAACAGTAGAAATATTACAAGTAAAAAAAATCCACATATCTACACCATACAGCTCGATAAAACGTATTATATGAAATCCGCGGGAATGGCAGGACAATAAACAATTAAATTTTAATACTAATGTATGACTTTTATACTCGTCTTTTTTGCTAAGTGATGGTTTTATGTCATTTATGAACGAAGCTTCTAATATCAGTAAGTGATTGACTGATCTAGCTGATGAAAGAATTTTGACGTCATCCATTGACAGGTACAATTGAATTCTTTAAAGTGACTTCCCAATAGACTGCTTCGTCTCGAATGCTCCCTAATTTGGGTTTGTAAATGACGAACGGTTTGCCCGACATAACACGATTTGCATCGTGAACAACATATTTGGTATAAAACACCATTTTTAAGTGCTTTCGGGATTTGGGCTTTTGCCATTCCCACGGATTTTCTTTTGTTTTATTACTTTTGTTGTAGTCTGATTATTTTTGTCGAATTTCATATCATACGTTTTATCGAGCTGTATAGTGTAGATTTGTGGATATTTTTTACTTGTAATATTTTTACTTTCTTAAACTGTTTTAGATTATTTTAGATCTGAAGATGATAATAAAGTTTTCGAAATATATCATCATCAATAAATAAATAAAATGGAATTGTTGAAATTGATAAACAATTAGACTATTGTGTCATACATTTACTGGTCATTATATAACTTATAATAAGGCAAAACTTTTCTTCTTGAATAGAAATCATCCTCACTATTTTTCTTTTAGGTGATTTTAAAGCTAATAAAGGTGAGGGGTTTAAATCAGGTTTTCGACAAGAAATGACAAAAAAATATTTTTAACTAAAAAACATTGGGAAACACGAGGAAACAAATTTACTGAAGTATTTGGTTATAATTTTTTGAAATGTTTAAAGATTCTCTGTTTAATAATTTTTCATTTTTTTATTAAAAATACAAACCTTCCCCATGCTAAATTTAGTGACCATAACATCTTTTACCCTAACCTCGCTCCCGGGGCCTCTAGAAACGGCTGATAAAAATTTGCTCAAATCGAGCAATTTTTGACCTAGGAATATGAAAGTGGCCATTAAAGATATTTAAAATAAGTGCACACGCAAGGAAAAATTTGTGTCAATCTATTGTAAAACTTTCAGTGGACACTTGCATATTCACTACCATTGCACTTCTACCCTTGAAAGTTTTTATCGCTTTATCGAATCTTTCAATTTTGCCTGACTTTCTTAGAGAGAATTCCTATAAGCTATTAGAAATGAATTTGAGAACGAATGAATTTGAAAAAAGAATTCAAGGTTTCAAAATGATACTTTTATGAACTAATATGAGCTCCGAAACGGTTTTTCAGAGTCCGGTAAAGCTTGTTGGAATATATGTTAAAATAATCGAAATTTATACGTTTAAATGATAGTTGTTAGTAGATTGATAATACGCCAAGTTTATGCTATATATATAGCGGTATGCTCAAGAAAATACTTTACCTTTACATTATTTCACTCTGAAAAATTTGAATATGTGCTGAATGAATCTATATAATATTGCAAGATTTTGTAACAAAATTGATATTGTTTCTAAAAAAAGAAAATGTCAATGGAAAGCTTTTTTTTCGAAAAACACTTATTTTCCAACATTTAACCCTACGAAATATATAAAAGTTATGTTTAATACAGTGGCGATTTTGGCCCTCAACACCTTTTTAGAACCTCATACTTCGAAGTCACCGAAGAGCCAAAAGAAGATAAACGACTGAAACGTTTGCTACATTATTATAATGTTCTTGTTTGTGGGCCCCTTTTTCTTGTATTTGGCCAAAGGCACTTTGGCAGCTTAATGGAAATCTTCGTATATTTTAGCATTACCACAAATTCCTAAATTACAAAAAAAGACATACGTGGTTGATGACAAACTCCGGTCTTGCAGTTCGTATTTTCTTGATTGTTTGGAAAATATCAACGTTGTGTTCTAATTTCAATTGCTCCATCAATATTGATATTGCTATGAATGTCCCACTTCTATCAGCACCATCGCTAAACAAAAACCATTTTTTGCTGTGAAAAGGTGAATCTATTTTTTTTATGTGACGTAAAGAATGTCGCAGAATCTCAACGCGACAAATATGCAGATAATGAAAGACGAAGCTACGTTCCCAACTTTAGACAAAAGTGTCAAAGTTAGTTAACTGACCTGCACATAACAACAATTGGTGATTCTTTTGATCCTTGTTCGTTTGATACTGTATCCATTAATTGAATAATGTCTGATGAACTTTTAGGGATATCATTATTTGGCCATTCGATATAGTTGAATATTGATACGTCTAATGTCTCCTTAAAAATATGCAAAGAGCTGTACTTTAATTTAGAGTCTCACAACACATTAAGACATCAAAACTTTAAGATATGATTTTTTTTCCAAAACCTCAAAAACTGCGGTACATTAAAATTCTTCCGTAGTTTTTTTCGTAAACCGAAAAATTGTACTATTAGAAATCTCAAATTTTTCATATAGGCTAGCAATTATGCGCATGATATGATAGCACGAGACTGAAATAGCAAGCTAGCCTTTAAAGCAGCGAATATGCAGAAAACATTTTTAGAATGTTTTCATTTTCCTCATGGCATTCAGAAATAAAATAGAATTTTTTGAACTAACCTTTCCTTTAGAGACTGTTACGTTTCTTTTATCCTTGATACTATCCAATACTTCAGATATCAGAGAGACCTTGATTTTGTCAAACTCAACGGTATGATGTGGAAGTGGCCAATACATATCGTATTCCTTTGTGAACAAGAAAATAAAGATCACTGAAGTCAAACTTTCTCCCCTTCGTTAGTTTTGTACAATATATAGAGACTTTGAAGATAGTCCACACACTCAACAAATAATAAGATAATGTGAAGAATTGAGACATTTTGACAGTTAAGTTAAAGCTTTACGTCCTGAAAGCTTTACATGTCTGACTTACTCGGAGTATGTTATGTAAAAAGATTTCAGCACGACCACAAGGACACGAAGACGTTGCAATTTGTGTGACAGCTCTGTGCACTCGAAAATTAAAATGGATGATCTTTTAAAAGAATGAAATTTTGCGGATTGGACAAAAACTCTATACTACGCAAAATCTTAAAATGCAACAAATGCTTTTTTCTAGGCAATTTTATACCAGATGAAATAGGGCTAAAGTTAACAATTTACAGGGCGGCTCAAAAGATGTAGCCTTTTGTAGAAAATTTCAAGAAAATTCATCAAAAGCTTCGTAAATCAATGGAATAACTGAAAACATTTTATACACGGTAATGACATTTTGTTTTTACGTGATTGATGTTGAGACACCCTGTACGTTCACGCTTACCTTATCTCCCTCAATTAACGCATTCAACATGACGATAGTTGAGACTTTCATTTCAAAAACCATTTGCCAAAATGCTGCCGTTGTTGATGGTAGAGGATGCTGAGTTGCAATAAAAGCATCTTTTACATTGTAACCCTTGAAAAAAAAAGTTAAGCATAAAAAGATAAGATATTCCTTGCTGGTAGAGAATTTCGAGTTGCGATGAAAGCATATTCGAATTTGAAACCGTAATAAAACAAGTTTAACACAAAAAAATAATTGCAATAGCATAGTTCTCGTAGGATCAAAAATTTACGTAAACTTTTCTATCTATTACCAATTCTGACGAATTTTATTATGCAATCAAGTAATATTAAATTAATGTCAAATTCAGGATAAAATCTATGGAAATTTCAAAAACTTAAAATATTGGAAGTCGATACTAATAGTAGATCTTTAAGATCTTTAAAAGTAAAAACATAAACTCAAAGCAAATTTTAAAAGTAGACACAGTTTTCTGTACCGCTCTTCAACCAATTTTACGTAGTGAGTTAGAAAAATAGTTCTTGTATGTTACTTTACTTTCTCCTTTCCAAAACACCGATGTTTATTACTGATTGTAGAATTTAAAACATAATGTTTTTGAGGATGGGTATATAGAGTGCTTATATTCTAATTGTCAAATTAGACCACTGCTTACGTCACTCACCGATTGTAAAACCTACTGTAAAACATTCTTACGTTCACATAAACGGCATTGATATAATCAACTCCTTCTTCTCCATTTGAAGCTTGTAAAATTACTCTTGAAAGGTTGCCTGGAGAATTATTTGACAAAAATGATTATTCCAACTATTATAGTATAGCAGAATACAACTAGCATAAATTATGCGAAATATTACAAATTTTACCAGAAAATAAGGTTAATATCTGGGGACTTTTAAGATTATATTCTTACTGTCTGGGTGGTAGAAAAATGATAAGGTTTCTGCGTTCACAGTCCTGCTTACCGTTTAAACAGAAACACACTCCTCCACATAGGGAGCTAAAGAAAAACACTCTTCCACATAGGGCTTTTACCAATTTTTCAAGCTTGGAAAGAATAGCATTAAAAGGTAATACTTACTGGGTATTATATTGTTTCGGTTCTTTGCTTTATTTACTGCCAAAATTCCAGCACTTGTTTCCTTCTCAGACAGATACTTTGTTACTGCATTTAGCCTCTGTTAAAAATTAGGCAGAAAAGAATTCATATAATTTTACCTGAAACGTTTTTGAAATGTTTCTCTTAAAGAAAATTATAAAATAGTTTATACCGTACCGAAATGTTTCTCTTAAAGAAAATTATAAGATAGTTTATACCGTACAGATACGGAGACATTAAAACTTTGGTAAAAAAGTTTGGGGTCCGTTTGTTTTATATCAACAACAATTGTCTTTTTTCTTTGCGTCGATGAAATTACCTATCTTTGTCCAGAAAATAGTACGTTCTACTTTAAAACCTTTAAATCTGTGAGTTTACGTACATAATGCGCTACACCAAATTGCTCTCTATTTTCTAATTATTTGCAGATATTTTTAATTTTTACTCTTTCTCTTAAAACACAAAACATATACTAATAGTGCTATGATGACATTTTGAGACTGCAAAGAAATGAAGCCAAAGAGAAAAAAAAATTCTCCTTACTGATATCGTGAACACCCCTGTTGATATTTATATTAATAGTAAGCAAGTGTGTACTCTTCGGATTCAAAAACAGTAATGATTTTAAATTTGACTTACCTCGAATTGTAGTTGGTAGCCATTTTTGTTGGTCCCGTTTTGGATTTGTTGAAGTTTCTTATTTTCAACGCCTAGTTGTGATACGTCAATTTCAGTAATACCACATGTTAACGATTCGTTTATTGCCTCGTAAATAAACATGTATTGATCCTGAAGTAATAAACACCGGCTTTTTCAATTTAATAGGGTTTGGGGTTTGCTACTGCTATCTTGAAGAAGCATGCAGTGTATTGTTGAGCCGTTATTTTTTTGATTGCATGGAGTTAATGTAATTATACTAATCATTTTTGTAATTATACTAATCTGTACGTTCCTCACGGAGGGACCATTTGGCCACTTGCTATTTCGTGGTAAGTCCCTGAGAATGTTACAAATTAGAACAGAAACGAGAAGATCATGTATCCCCCCCCCCCTAACACGACGGCAGCAATAAAATGTGACCCCTTGTCTGTTAGCATCGTCATGACACCACACGAACGTCGGGCTACGCCGAAACGAAGATCTTGCGCTTGCTTGGATCTTGCCATATGGGATAGTGGAGTAATTGATCAAAAGCCTAATGACTTTCCGAATACGAACGGGTAGAACAGTTGATAAGGCAGCAGTCTTGGTATAATCCAACGATTATGAGTTTGAGATCCTCTTCTCCACAGTCTGGCAGTTCTGTAAAGCTCACAGTGGAAATATTGAAATGATAATATCTAAAAGAAGTTTCAAAGTGCCATACCTCCGTTTGAACCATATGTATTCTTCTTGTTCGCATGAAATTGACAAAGTTGAAAATGTCTACAATTCCTTCTTCAGCTGCTAGTTGCAATATATTATCGATACATACAAATGTTCCGGTGCGACCAACACCAGCGCTATATATATAATATGAGAGAACATTTTAAATTCTGTTCGGAGACCTCTTGGGAATGTTGATACTTCAGTTTACATTGATAATATTATTGACAGTTTTCAATTAATGAGAAAAATCGTTAATTTATAAACTCATAGGTAAGAATACATATAGGGATATAGATAGTCAAGAAAACACAAATCACACTATTCATTTTTGCATTTTTAACTCACATTCATATCATTGCAATTGGTAATATTCAGGCCAGTACCGTAGAGGGTAGTTGGGTGCGATCGATCTCCCTTTTAGAATAAGATGCTCTTTTTTCTCCCTGATAGGCTATTTTTCTTTGATATTTGGATGTGTTTCATATGATTATATTGGGAAAATCCCCTTTTTTATACGAAGCGACCCCATTCAAATTTTTCTCGGTACGGGCCTGATATTGGAAATCTCAAATACCTGCAATGTACCAATATTGGGGAATGTGTCATCTCAAATGGATGTTCCTTTCGAATTCTATTACGGAAACTGAGGATGTCCGACGGATACTGCGGCACACCATGGTCAGGCCAAGCAAGGTAGTGATATTGTTGCACTGTGCGAATTTCCTTTTTGTTTATCTGACATCGAATAAATACAATACATTGTTTTCATTGGAGGATATATTTCCTAATTGGTTTAAAATTTGCTAGAACTCAAAAATAATTGTTTCAGTATTTTGATTAATTGATAATGCGTTCAAAACTTAGTCCATTAGTTTTTAGCAATGGGATAAACATTATAACAAAATGGGAGATATGACTCCCATGAGACAGTTTCCAAAGCTACAACCAAGAACAATGTATCAGACCATCAAAATAAACGTTTTCGTTTTTTTACCTTATATTAATGTTGCTTAATCACATGTACTTTGATCTTTAACACTACGCCTCGCAAATTTTGTTGGCATTTTTAAGTTACGCATTAATAGTTAAGCTATTATACTTTATATGTGACTCTTCAACAGAAAGTTGTGCTAACATTTCCAATGAAACAAATGATTTCACCAGCATATCTTCAGTGTGCACTGTTTATTTACCAATAAGAATTATCGGTAAAGTTAATCTAACAATGTGCTTTTTACTACCTGTCAATTACCATTGTATTTCAAAACATTTATGTTACCATTATAAGCCTCATGTTCTTGAACCAGTACATATGAATCTCAATTTTAGCCCTAATTTCTACCTCAGAAACACCAAAATCTTCCATTAAGGCCAACCGCCTCATGGGTACAACTAAAGGTTACTTAAACCCTCGAAATCATTTTTTTCATTGCATATGTAAAATGTGTACGGATTAGATAATTTATTACCTTTTTCACTGAGAATGTTCGGATAAGAAAATCAGCGTAGGTATCTGTTGTGTTTATTGTTACTTCAAAATTTCCGTAAGTTGTCGTGCCAAGCTCTGGCCAATATTGTTCACATTTTCTCTAAGATAATAGTAATTGAGATAGTATAGATATAGTATAGATAAGATAGTAAGTGTAAGTCATTATGGACAATGTGGAAGATAATATAACTGTAAGTGAGACAACATGTTAATAGCTATGACTAAAACACTAGCCTAAAAATGTAAGTGGTACGGTAACGAATTATAGTTTGTTATTATGATCTACTCTAACGTTTAAGCTAGTTACTTTAAATTCGAAAGATTCAGTGACGAACTGTAAAATATTTGACCTTGCTTAAATTTAGTATGGAAGGATAAAAATAAAGCACCCACAATTTCTTTCATTAAGCAATAGAGTTATTTATAAAGTACTTATTTAAAATCTAAATCAAATAATCCGAATATAGTATTTCATTCCAATGCACTCTAACTCGGCTATAGTTGAGGAGGCAGCCTGACTCTACATCTTGATTGCGTTCGCTTCGAAAAAAAAGTCAGTACATGAAGATAGAACATTGGAGATTTGATTCACATTATGTTTTATTTGTTAGTCGAGTAAACTTTCAACTTAATTGGCTGAAAAGGAATTTCAACTGTTTCCAATGACATTTGATACGTTTTTTATAAACTACTATATGCAGTTATAGTATGGTGAATATTTAATGAAGAAATATACTCTAACATATAATGCTGTCAATCAAAAATGTATTGCGTTATGTTATGTATTATCTACAAACTTTGTAAACCCGCAATGCATGACTATACGAATATGCTGGAGCAGAAACATCCAACGAGCCCTAAGTAAAAATTATCTATTCTTTTTACACAGAAAATCTAAAAAAATCTAGCCATCATCAAATCGTCTCAGAACGTTACTTCGTTCTCAGTTACTTTTTCCTGGAGTCTCGAATTGTAGATCGAATACATAAAAATGAAGAGCCAAAACACAAAATATTTGTTCTTTTTGTCCAGAAAAGTAAACAAACTCTAGCAGGCATCAAAATGCTCAGAACACATCCATATTTTCAAGTGAGCCAAAATTTTTGGTAGAACACATCAAATTTTGCAGCAAAGTAGTTTTCGAAATATTCTCCGGACACATGCAAATTTTTAGGGAAAACATGCCCTCCGAACAGATAATTTGTAGTACTGCCTCGTTGGCTGCTTTCGATTTCTGCTTTCGATTTCTACTTTAGTCCCGTATAGGACGATCAATGAATATAAATACAGTATATAAGTGTAATAAGTATACTTGTAATTGAATCTGTTTTTATCGCACAGTTATATTAAGCAGTTGTATGGCATATAAAACATAGAATACATAAAGCAGACCTGCTAGTTGAAAACAGTCCCTGGTTGAAAATACCAAATCTTAATATCTTGATACCTTGTTTTTCTCGACTAATCTGGTAGAAATAACAATGACAGAAACCTCTTGTTCCCAAATCATTTGCCAGAAATCATTAAGCGATGCAACGTTTGGACCTATAAAAGTAGATTGGTATAGTGGGACGGCAATGTAACAACAAACTTTATAAAACTTCTACAAGTTGTATAAGTACAGCCAAAAATCAAAAAGTTTAATTCACATTTCAATTTGAGAGTTTTGCAAGTAACAATGAATATTTTACCTTGAGAGGCGATATACTGATTTAGCATGCGATATCCCTATAACAAAAATATTGCCATAAGTTAAAGGTATGCCAATTTAATCCGTGGTTAGAACGTATAAGAACTGTTTTGCATGGAATATAATCTTCTGCGTGGAGACACTTTCATATTAATTAATTAATAGGAGCAAAATTTAAATTTACCCTTAACAGGCCTTAGCCAGATATTCTTTCTAGAGGAGAGGGGGGGGGGGGCACTGGAAGTCAGAGTCGCTCGAAAGACCATCATTGGTTGTCCTCGAGGGAGAGAAAACATTGTAATTTAGCGCTCTAGGTTGCCGGAAAATGCATTGTTTTGGAATAAAACAAATGAAAATCTCCAATTTGTTGGTATATAACAGATTGAATTTTTGAATTTTCATTGTGACAACTACTACTAAAAAGTTTTAATTTAACTGAACAGCCCCATTGTTGCTGTTTTGTTTTTTTTGCCAACAATTGTGGAAAGATTTGAATTTTTAGATGCCCTAGATAGCTGGAAAACACATTATTGAAGTTTTTTTGAACAAAGTTAAAAGACTTTGATTGATAAAACAGGGACGTAGCCAGTACTCTGCAAATACTGCAGTTGCAGAGGGTATTTTTTTATGAAAAAAATCGAAGTTTGGAAAATTATTAAATCTTCTTAAAATATAATACAAAACAACTTATCCTTACACAAAAAAAATCTGAAGATTGTCCTAAACGTTTTGCCAATGATAAGGCACGTCGCGCGTCTTTTTTGCCTCGCACCGTGCGCGACGGCCGGTCGACATTGTTTATTTTCCGTAAATAGATTACCGCCATATTTGACCCGGATGCGGGCTTTCGATAGCGGATTGCAGGATTGATTTACTGAGAATCCTGCAAAAGGACTGGAACCAACTAATT
>JAUBWS010086298.1:0-11990 GCA_032270445.1 Darlingtonia californica | reverse complement strand
AAAAAATACTTCGACCAAACCAGAATGGCTTCAGAAAGAACAGATCAACGCTAGGGCAAATATTGACAGTAAGAAGACTCATCGAAGAAGTGAGAGCTAGGGACCTAAAGGCAGTCATGCTCTTTGTAGATTTCACAAAGGCCTTTGACTCAGTGCATCGAGAAAAGCTGGCCGAAATACTTTCTGCCTACGGAATTTTTCTTAACCCTATAGTTAAAATTTTGGAGAAAATCATCCGATTTGAGGGAAAACTTTTTTTACAAATTTATTACATATTAGGCACTCAGTTTAGAAATGATATACCATGTATTAAAAAGGTATCTTTTAGAATTAATTCTTGTGTTTCACAAAATTCTAAACTTTGAGGAAATTAACTACAAGATTTCTGTGGTTTTCGGTTAAAATGATTTCTCAAAAATCTCCATTTGATGTAAAACATGTTACATGTTCCTTGATTGGGAATACTGGTTGAAAAATGGAAAACAACATCATTATCATGTATATATATAATTCATTATTTTGTAAAACAAAGTGGATTTTACAATATTGAAGAAGATCCTGTGGTGCATTGGCTGTTAAAATGAATTAGTATTTGTTAATTGTGTTTGTCCTAAAACGTTTTTGTTTCTATCCTCATTTAGAAAGACCTAATTTCATATTTATTATCAAATCAATGTTCAACAGATTTACCACCACAGAATCCCTGAATAGAATTTCCCACAAAAACGTTAAAAAAAGGTTTAAAATGAAGTTTATGTACAAATTTGATGTAAATGAAAAAACATTTTTCTAGGCAGAATTAAACATCCAGAAAAACCAAACCCATAAAGACCAAATTCATAAAAATATACCATATTTTGACAAGTTTTATTCAATTTACAATAAAGCAACTTTCAATTTTACTTTCAAAATCATAAACGAAATAGCCAGCTTCATAAATATGACTTTCAAAATTATATATTCCTTTTAACAGAGATAGATAACTAGTTTTGACAGGCCGAAAACCAAAATATAGAAAGAAACTTTTTTTGATTTCTGTACTGTTGTGTTTTATGAAAGAAAGTAGGTGTAAAGCTTAAGTTTTAAAAACTAAAGTCTTTTCCTAAATTCTTGAAGTTTGGTTTGAAGCCTTTCAAAGCTATTGAACCTGTCAATGTTACCCCTCCCCTTCCCACAAGCCGCAAATGCATCATTTTTAATGATTTGGATTATTTCTGGGTTTAGCTTTGGATGTTTACCTCTTCCTGTCAGAGTTGAGGTTTTTAAGGTTTCTGGGGGAAATGTGTTAACAATCATTGAAAAAGCAACAGTGGCAATTTGATTGATTTTATGCCAAAGTAGTGTTGGTGATGGAAAAGAAGGTAAAGCAGACTGTGTGGATACATAGAATTAGGAGGAAAGTAAAAAGCAACAGAAGAAACAGGAAGTTGAGATTGAGTGTGTCGAAAATTAGGAAGTTGAGGGTGAGGAATAGAGTTTCGAGAGTATTGAGAATGTTAGTGATATTGTTGATCATTAGAGAGTTGTGCGTGCTGAGAATAAGAAGATAGAGAGTCTTGAGAGTTGGAAAGTTGAGAGTGTTGAGAACTATCATAAAAACGAGGTTGAGATTGTGGAGAAGAATTAGATGTGACAGTGAGTCTTGAAGCAACAGAATAAATGCAACAGTTAGATGTAGAATAAGTTAAAGTGGAAGTTATGGTAGAAGAAGAAGAAAAAGAAGAAGAAGAAGAAGAAATAGAAGAAGAAGAAGAAGAAGAAGAAGAAGAAGAAGAAGAAGAAGAAGAAGAAGAAGATTTAGACGTAGAGAAGATGAAAGAAGCGTCGACAAAGAAGCTTTACAGAATGTCATCCTCTGCAGCCTTTCTCAATTGGTCCTCTATACTAGACACGCGTTTCTCGATTCGACCCAAAATCTGGTCAAACTTTTTAACTAAAATTTTGATTGTGTCCTCCTCAGTTTTCTTCTTCCCTTGATCCGCGTTTCTCCAGAATCTTGCTTCTTTTGATGTTGACTCAGTGGTGACGTTGTTGCGGCATTGACTTCATTAACCTGAAATTCAAAAGAGATTTAAGGGTTCAACTTTTTAGGAAAAAAACTTTTGTGATATTTGAAACACAAATACAATCCGAAAAAAAGCAACGAGTTATTGAGATGATTTGAAATATAAACCAAAACAAAAGCATATCAACCTTGCTGGAATAATGCCCGACTCTTTCTAATTCAAGCTCACAAAGACTAGAGTAGAAAAGTAGCTACATTACCTTTGCCAGAAACAGCGCCATTATCACTTATTTCTTCTTCTGCTTCTGGGACAACCATTACATCTTCCTTGTCTGATGGGGCCTTTTTACAAAGATAACATAACACATTGTTATAATGAATTACTAAACAAATTAAATCCTCGCGAAAACAAAGATTTTTGAATTGTCAAAAATCTTGTGAATTCGCGAAAAAAAATCCATGCGAAATGTAAAAATTTTGACTCGTGAAAATAAATCAACGGGAAAATTTGTCTCGTTAAGGTACTCGGTTATTAGAAATTGTTTGAAAAAGTATATAAACCATGTGAAGAAATATATAACATTATCTTGTGAACTGCAATGTGGAAACTCTGCGAGGAGGATTTAATTCTACATTCTACAAACATTGTTTTTAACATGAAAATTAAAGATAAACAAAAGTTTCGACGTTTTAGAAAAAAATATGTTAAATTTGGCGAGGATTTAATTTGGCTATTTCATAACATTTATTACTTACAGTGTTTTCCTTTTATTTATTGACTGGTCCAAATTCTCTACCTCCAATCTATCAATGTCATCAGTTTTATCTAAAAGACAGTATATCCATATTACAAATCAGCTGAAAAAAGCATACTTTTTGACTTATTAACTTTCTTGACCATTGTATGAAATAAGCAAAACGCCCAGACATTTCCGGGGCTTTTCGGAATTAGAAATCGGAAGTTAGTCTGGGCGTACGTTTCAAAACATCTCTTGTCCGGGCGCTTTCTGTTTTCCGGAATTACTTACCCCCCCCCCCCCCCTAATATTTTTCGCGGCTTTATCGACGAACTGTGAGGTTCTGGCATAATGTTAAAAGTGGGACCTGGAAACGCACTTATCATCATTGGAGGAAAACGAAAACAAAAGTGAAGAATTGCTGTCCCTGACTAAATTGCCGGTCTTCAAACTATGTCAGACATAGAATAAACGAGACAGACACACAGCTAAACATTTGAAGTTTTTTGACATGCAGAATTTTGTGGGATGAAAAGAAACTCGTCTAACATATGAATGGACAATCAATGCTGTGATGGATAAATATGGTTTTTTAATGAAGGAATTGTTTCTGAGCTAATAATACAGATAAAAAAAAATAGTGTACTGTACAAACTTCTACAATAAAAATTGACTTATAAGCTGCTCAAAGAGAAAATAGAACCAAAATAATTATATACGCCCGGATACACATTTCTGGGCATTTTGATAAATTAAATCCTGACGCCCGGACAACGCTGGGCGTTGTGCAGGGTCTTGTAGAATTAAAGGGAATTAGCCTAAACACAACAGAGACAAAACAGTCGGTGTTATCGCCTCTCAACGTCCATAGCCGACTGATCTCGATCCTCTCTATGTTTTGAAAATTTTGCTGACAAGGCAGTTTGCAGCCCTTTTAAGATTTTCGGGGAAAAAGGAAGAATTCCCAGTATTTACCACTCAAAAACAAAATCTTCCCAGTGCATCTCTTTTTCCAGTGATCAACTGGGCACTTGCCCCCAACCTCAATGTCTCCATTCAAAATATTTGTGGCAAATATCCCCGTGCAATCAACAGTGTTGACCAACATTTTGATGTGGTTATTAATGTCTCACCGTTGTATAAAGTGTATTATTTGAAATTACAATGTGAAAGCGGAAAACCTAAATATGAAATAGAGGATTAGGACAAAACTTGATGCCTTCGTGTGTGCAAAGGCTAGAATAGAGAGAAATTGAAGCCTAAAACGACATAAAAAACCTCGGATGAGACAGACTAATGTGAGAGGATTAAACAACAACATAGTAGATGTAGGAATATACCACTTACTAGTATAAGATGCTGGCAGATAAACGTAGATACGTCATCTTGCTGTTTGCTGTGAAATATTGAACGTGGCTCGTTCCTTGGCTCGTTTGTTCACTTTCTGATCGCAAAATGGCTATTTACTTACAAATCGCTATGGGAAATTCGAACGTCGATCGAACTCGGAAGTTGTTGCATTGCACCGGGACGCATAGGACCAGAATCCAATCGCGGCATGGCGTTAGACTTCTTTGGGGTGGTGTTTAGCGAATTAGAGGGCGCTATCATTAGTTGATATAGTTTGGAAGATTATTAATATCATAATTTACCAAGGATTCCTGGAAACACCTACAAGAAGTTTTGGTGGATATGAAACCTTATTATATAATTTAAGAATATTTCGTCGTAGGTCTCGTATTTATTATTGTTGGAGAGTTCATGTTTTAGTTGTGGGTCGTGTTTAGTAAAATGTGAAATTATTTTAGTGAATTTACAGGTGTAGTATCATAGGGTGTAATTATATCGTTTTATAGTCGGGTTCGGGTTATCGTTTAGTGGGTTGTATTTGTACCGTTTAATGGACTGGGTATCGTTGATTAACGGTTCTATTGTTTTGTAGTCGGAGTATTGTTTATTGGGTTGTAATTTTAATGATATGTTCTTTCGGGGTCGCCCAATTTCTACAAAAGCAATTGACTTCAAACTGATCGCGTGGTTGGTCGATAATTTACAGACCAGTCTGTATTTTACTAAAAAGTTTTATAACTCAAGAACCATAATGACCTTCAACGTCACGTGAGATACTTTATGAAATTATTTATCTTATCAATAGCGAGGTTACGCAAAATACACGCTGGTCACGTGATGAAAATGAAAATGGCACCAATCAGTCAATCATTATTTCAGTAGATTTATTACTGTTCCAAATTTCAAGTCTATAGTACTTGTAGTTCTTGAGATCTTCTACCACGTAATAGAAAATAGGTCGTTATATGCTGGGTAATTTTGGCAAAAAACAGGTAGAAATTAATGAATTCAAAAATTTTCGTAAGAAAATAGAATTTGAATCCCTCAAATGTTCTTAACAGGTTCTAAACTTTTTAGCATTTATCGCCTTACATTCTTATATGGGTTGTTCTTATATAAAAAAATACGTGTATATAAAGTTGAGAGCGTATCACAAAGCAGCAAGCCAAAATAAGATATCAAGACAAAAAGGTTAGAAGGATCGATCAACGGAGTCGGTGTTTTTACTTCTTGCATTGAAGAAAATTTACATCGTAGCTGATCTAACATTGGAGAGTAGAACATATACAGCATGTCTCAAACAACTTTGCACCGGTCGGCACCGGTTGAAAACATACACATACCGTAGCAGCCTATGATATAATGATACGCATTAAAAGTAAGTAAAAAGTAGGAAATTGAATTTTATTATGAAAATGTTAGTAATACAATTGAAGCTCGTAAAATACAGTGTATCCTGAAAGAAACGGAATCCAAAGTTTAGAAAAGTATAATTTTTTAAAGTTTTCTTGTTTTATGAGGTTTTTATACCGTTAGAAAGACCTTTTTTTTAACTTTTCAAAGATATAACGTTTACCTTATAAATAAATGAACTCAAATAAATATGATAACATAACAAATTCTAACATAAATAGCAACTTAATTTCTTCCCTTTTATTAGCATTTAAGAGGTACTTCACAGAGACTGACGCAGGATTTATCATATGTGCTTAATATCATCTTAATATCATTTTTTTCAAATTGTGGTCGTTGTATCAGTCGTGTTGACACTTAGTGTACGTAACCAAGTATACCCTGTACCGAGAATGACCAAGTCCGAGGGTTCGAATGATATTGATTAAGAAAAATTAATAAAGTTAAACATACTCTGCTGTTCATAATAGTATTGTTGGTTGGTATAAATGCAATCCATAAAAGGAGATAGGTCTCACGAAACTAATTATTTTATTTTACTTTACGTGGGTAATGTATCGCTTGGATTTATTTTCAAGTTTCTAAAAATGCGTGAAAGCCGCGAAATTTAATCCAGCCGAAAATTTCATCCGCCTAAGGTAATTTGGTACCTTTTTAGTTTAGGCAGTCTATAGACGATTTCGATCCTTGACCAAACTTTCTCAAACTTTGTTTGATTGCTAAGGTGAATTAAAAAAAACAACTAATTATGTTTATTGAAATGAGATGAATCTGGTATTAACACGTTCACTGACAATGACGAATATACTCTTCATTTATGGGACAAAATACCGACTCCACTTCAAACAGCCACAACTTCTAAACAAAAAGACTGTTTTTATGTTTTTATGATTGATATACTCAAATGTCAATTTTAGAGCAATTTTAGACAAGTACAGTAGCAGTCGTTGAAACTTTCAATAAACGGAATTTTTCAACATGCATTTTTTGTCGTTTTTGAAAACAACCTGGCAGTGAACGTGTTAACCAGCAACGATGAAAACTTACAAAATGCTGAAAACTGGTCAGATCGGCTCACAGTCGTGTTCTATGACGGAAAACTTCCGAAAAGAGCCGTTCTAAAATTTCACGAGGGCTCGTTAACACTTATTTTCCAATCTGGGTTTTGTGCTTCAAAGTGATTTCCGTCTCTCAGATATGGGACAATATAGTTCGCAGGTTGCATGGTAAAAGAGTTTCATTTGCAGTTTCCACAACAGTCTTTGAGAAAGATGCCTTAATTGTGTTTTCTGGAGTTTGTACAGATGACTATTTCGCAATATAGTGGCATGTATTAATTGACATCGAAAAGAAAAGAGCCTGAATTCAGCGTTTGAGGTCAAGATTATCTTTTTGAGCATTTCAGAAACATATTGTAGTTGATTAAATCAAAAAAGGATTTCTTTTTCTCGTCTGGATTTAGAGGTCAATGAGGAAATAACGATATATATCTACGTAGGGCAACAAAGATCTTAAGGGAGAAGAAAGGCAATAAATAAAACTGAGGAACGTTTATTGGTTATAAAAATAAATAGCTCAAAACAAGCTCTACACATCTTTTTACAATATTTGATAAAAGCTGTCATAAATTTAGGACATTCTAAATCTTTTCCCATCCTGGTCGCAAGGTAAATCACAGGGATGCTCTTTGATCGCTTTGCTAGCTTGCGCTAAAAAAACAGGGCCGTTTCTTTTGAAAGTAGAGATACCCAAAACATTTACAACAGGTTGCTAACCATTAATGGTTATAAAAGCGATTAAAAAAATCGACTTTGTTTGGGAAAAAAATGTCAGGCGCACGGGCCCCCCTGTGTAATTCTAACTTTCTTTTTCTTCCTATTGATCTTGTTTAGACAACAGTTGTTTTTACATGCATTTTTAGTTTCCTATTTAATTGATAGCTATTTTACTATTTGCCGTTCACATTGATATATCAAAACTGTTCTCTGTTAACTATAACAATGGGTTGTCATAATATAATACAACAACCTGCGCAAAAAATAGCTTTACGTTTAGATAATTGCGATCATAAAACATAAAAACGTGAAAAAGAAGATTCCAAATCGTGTATCTAGTTAGTTTTGGTGTTGATGTTAGGAGAACAAAAAAGTAAAATGAAATTATGGCAAAGTTTCTATTAATTTTTATTGTTATTTTTATTGTTGAAATGAAAAAAAGTACAACGCAAGAACCAAACGCTTATACAGGCCTTTATCATGTAAATCTTACAAACTAGAAATGCTCTCAAATCTAATTTCAGGAAAAAAAGAAAATTTAATTGTGAGTAAATTTGTTATTAATTAAAACATTATATCAAATATTTTGTATTATCAAAACTTTCAAAGCGGGAATCATATCCTTACGAAACTATTTAAAGAACATATAGCATGAAAAAACAAAGTGATCGACCATACTACTTAGCTTATCAATTATGATTCTACGGAGCTAAGGACGCGGGTGCTTTCGATTTGATAACCATGAATCATTGATCAGCTTTTTGTATGAAAGAATTTTCCTAAACAGTTTTCAATTTTTTTGGCGAGGTAGGGAATAATGCAAACAATGACACTGATTTTTTTTTCAGTTATGGTTCTACGGAGCTAAGAACTACGGCACCAGATGTTCTAATTAAAATTCATTTATTTTTTTTAGCGAGGTAGGGAAGCAAACAATTACACTGATTGTTTTACCAGATGTTTTCCTAAACCATTTTTAATTTCAACCTGATTTTTCTTTTTTATAGCGAGGTAGGGAATAATACAAACAATGGCACTGATAGGTTCGTTCCAGAAAACTGGACAGGCCTATCTAATTAAAATTAGTTATTTTTTTTCAGCGAGGTAGGGAATAATTTAAAATAACCCTTGGCAGGTAGCCTTTGTAATCAATTTCAATTTAAACGAGAAAATTTATTCAATTTATTTTAAATTATATATAACGAAACGGTAATTGTTCATATATTTGGACCTTCCGTAAATGAGTAACTATATTTGAGCCTTTCAAAATAAAAATAAAATGGCGACCTTACATATGAAATATATGATTTCTGCTATGTTAATCTGTTGTTTTTGTAACGTGCATTCGTTGGTATTCCAAACGATTGGAATATACAGCGGTTGTGGGGAGAATTATACTCAAAGTGAGTTTACAGAATTTCGTATCTGAAGCTTTGGAGAACCAAGTAACCATGGGAATATCACAGTATTCAAATATCAATACACCATCGACTTACAAATCATATGATATTTGCTATGTTACTGAAAAACTAATATCATTAGTGACAGACCTTCTGTTAGATCCTGAGTTCTACGCTGTTAACAAAACAATTGTCTGGAAAAGACAATACACCAAGTACAAACTAATAAACAGACATTGGGTAACAGAAGAGAAAGTCTTGTCTTACGGCATCACAGCTCAAAGAAGTACAATGATTATTCGAATAATCATGCATATTCCACAAGATCTTTTGCAACTCTTTCTAGATGTGATAAGTCTTGAAAGAATCCCAATTAGCAAACACAGCTCACTTGTCAAATCAACAGAAAGGATGAATCAGAAAGACAATTTTTACAACATGGAAGATAGCTTCAGTGATATTGAATAATATTTGGCGCAGCGAAAATGGAAAGACATTATAGTCATTCAACAAGGAAATTCTGATCTGTCTACACCACATTTTAATGGTATTCAGAAAATGTTGGCTAACATGAATGGCGTATGTTTTAATACACTGATGATGGACAATAAAATTGATGGTTTGAGACTGCTGAAAAATATCGAAACAGCCTATCATAATTCAAGTAGAACAAAGAATTTCATTTTAATTGTAGTGGGAGATGGAAGTGACATTTATGTCAACAAAAGCGCAAGTTATTTTGAAAACATTTTTGCTCTCAGCACTTATATTACGCCCTTAGCACTGCCATTCAAATGGAACGCAGCATTTTTCAGCTTCCCCAGGTACGCGGTAGAATATCAGATGTTTATGTTCGAAAGAGACTCTCATCAAAAGTTCTATGAACGTTTAGAAAAATACCCTGTTTTCACAACTATTCATAATAACTTAGCAAGTTTGTCTGCGCTTGTAATGTCAATAAATATAAATGATAAAATAACGGTGAGTAATACTCCAAAACATTATAAATGGTCTGACTTGACAAAAGCCACTGCAAAAAATCTCTACATATTACGATGGGATCTTGGGACGAAGAGTAACATCCCCAGTCACATAAAAAGCGAGTGCTATCAACCAATTTGTCAACCTGGCTACAAAAAAGTATTTGGCGAACTACCCAATGGAACAACATTGTGGGACAAAGAAATTGGGTATTATTGCCTACCTTGTGTAAGAAATCATGTCAAACCTTCAGATGGAAATGATGGCTGCCAACCTTGCATGGGATATTTTGTTTCTAATAGGCAAAGAACAAAGTGCATTGATCCACTTCTGCCAGTTCACCATAAACCTGGTGACATGTCAGCAATCATCACATTTAGTATTTGTACTGTTGGTGGAATTTTGTGTTTGATAACTATTGCTATTTTCATAAAATATCGTGAAACATTAATTGTCAAGACATCTGACTTCAAAATATCACTAGTCCACCTCTCTGCAATATTTCTGTTCTTTTGCATTTCACCAGCATTGCATTTCATACCTCCAACATCAGAAATATGCATGGCTAGAACATTGTCTATTGCATTATTATATAATCTAAACATTTCGATTATAAATACAAAATCAAACAAACTGGTCAAAGCATTTTCATCAAACATCAGATCAACAAAGAGTGAGGTATTAAAAACTACTTTAATGCAAGCCTTTATCATCCTAATGAATTTGTTGTCTGCATGCCTTTTAGTGATAGCTTTGTGGTATTACAACTACCCTGAAATATCTGTACGTCTAGACATCAAAAACTCCAAGAAATTCCTGTATTGCAGCAACAGAAATTACAACATAGCACTATGTGGATTGATTTTGTTATTTCAAATAGCGAGCTTTATCCAAGCTTTTCGATGTCGAAAATTACCAGGTCATATCAGTGAAGCTATGAGTATTGTATACGCTTCATTCATTGTCACAGTGTCACTCTGTGTAATGTTTCCAATCTACTTTTTCCAAAAAAACGAAGAAAATGGTGAGCTAGTTCTTATTTTGGTCTTGTCAGGTAACAACATGATCTTATTTTTGTTTATGTATACAAAGAAAGTGTTTCTCATGATATTTCGTCAAGAAAAAAACACGAAAGAATATTTCAGGAAAAGACAAATGGAAATGATTCAAGCCAAAGCGAGAGAGATCTGAATAAAACTTTTTAGATACTATAATTAATGATATTATATAATGAAAAGATGACATACAGGTATAATTGATACAGAGAATTCTTTTGTTTGGATTTATTATATTTAGTGAATTCCCAAGGAATAAGGTTTTTTATTGCTGGTACAGAAAAAGATACAGAAATCTGTTGTTTGAACTTAGTCAAAGATTTTTTGTTTTGTCACTGATGATAACTTCTTTTTAAATTTTTTTTGTTATATTCAATGAATTCCTAAACTTTCTATTGTATGATACACATTAAGGAATTCAAGAACTGGAAATGGAAATATGTCATAATTGTTTGTATAGTTTGTGATATGCATTTAAAATTTCGATTGATGTTCGCCTTTCAGACCATTTCTTATAAAGACTTTGGTACAAAAAAAGAATAAAATTTGAAACAAACTCACAAAAACACTCAAAAAGCTTGACACAAGACATTAAGATAAAAGTAGGTCATATCATAATAATAGGAAAAAATGGTCACGATGATTACAATTAATGTGTTTGATCAATTATATTTAAAATAAGTATTTAAGTATTTAATAAAGTATTTAAATTAAAAAATTTTAATCTGAAAAATTGTATGGTAAGTTGTATTTTAGTTTGTAGATAAATATAATAAGACAGCAAGGTTATCATAATTTATGGAGTATATACAAGGTGTCCCACAAAAAACGGTACCCAAAACAATTTACCATTAGCTAGCGTTTAGAATATTTTCCAAAACAAGAGAATTTTTTCTATCAAAAAAAAGAAGAAGAAAAGCGCTTTTCAATAATACTTTGCATTAACATCTTGAAACCTTACAAAGTTATAAAGGGATGTTTTAAAAGATTTCAATCTAAACCTTTTTGCAGGAGAAAATAATCAATAATTCACCTTGCCTTTTGTTTTTGCACTCCTACCATGTGCTTTTTCGGCAAACGCAATGTAAAAAACTAAAAAGTTTCTGAAAAAACTCGCAGATTTTCTAGTTTATAAAAAAACTTGCAGATTTGCTAGTTTATGAAAAAAACTCGCAGATTTGCTAGTTTCTGAAAAAACTCGCAGATTTTCTAGTTTATGAAAAAAACTCGCAGATTTGCTAGTTTGTGAAAAAAACTCGCAGATTTGCTAGTTT
>JAUBWS010086297.1:2676-21563 GCA_032270445.1 Darlingtonia californica | reverse complement strand
TCTTCTAGTTTCTATACTTTCATGTAAATAAATTTTTGCAATCTAAACATTGAGCAGGTTTATTATAATCACTGTTACCCTGAGGTGTTTCCAAGAAAGCAGGACCATCATTGTCAACAGTTCATGAAGAACTGAAGGGGTTATCCACACCACATCATATCACATCACGTTACCTCACGCCACGTCACATCACATCCCATCACGTAACATAACATGTGAAATGTATTGATGGCGCTGTTGTTGCCGTTGCCGTTGTCAAAGCGTGAAATTCATTGATAGCACATGAAGAGCTGAAGGGGCTATCCTGAGTAAATAATCAAATCATTCATTGGTCATTGTCTTAGATACGGTTTCAACATCGTCTACAAAGCAAGCAACATGGACTGGGACATTAAAAGGTGTTGACTGGAAATCGTTGTGTTTCCCCGCTTGTCTTCCCCTCACCATTCACTACTTCCCTGAAGCAAAAACTTTAACTGACAAATACGTCGAATACAACTACAACATCGTCATTGAGAATGAGGACTTTGGGCAAGGCAACAGTACGCCGACTTCGGGCAAGAACCAACATTTAAATGAGAACCGGTTCAATCATACGGAATTGCCGCCGGAAGAAAAATTCAAGGAAATGATTTCTCAAAGGATTTCAAGGGTAAATAGATAGTTTTTCTTAGATAAGGAAAGGTACAATCTATATTATTCATAAAAAGGACATCATTCGGTCGCCATGCTATTCCGAAAGTAAAGTCTGATTCGCATGTGCAAAGCAGACGCAACAACGCGGACGCAAGTACGCTTAAGAAAGAAAAATTGAGAAAATTGAGTCGAATGAAGCAAGCAGCGACGTAAGATATCAAAACGTTTTGATATCCTGCGTCTGCGCCTCCTTTACTTATTTTCGATTCTTTTTGTTCCAAAAACTTCCGGAATGAAGAAGACTCAGTCACAAACAAGTGTGAATAAGGCTTAATTAGTGGCATAACTAAGGTCGCACTAACTTAAATGAGAATTGAAAAAGTATGAACTTTGATTTGCTTTTGCATTGACATTATAGAAAATGACTTTGTAATGACTTAAACTTTCTCTGCTCCCTGAAGCGCGATCTCTACATACGCAACTGATAACATTCAAAAACTTTTTGTATCCGAAATTCAAAACACTTGAAGCGTCCATTTATTTTCTATTATTTATTATTATTATTTTACGACTATTTACCCAGGATAGCCTCTTCAGTTCCGTTTTTGGACTGTTATCAACAAGGGTCCTGCTACCTGTAAAACACTTACATGAACCTTTTCCCCGTTTGTTTTCGTCATCTTCAATGGATATTCTTTGGTCACTGCATTCCTTGTTTAAAATGTTTTCGGTATCAGTTATATCACTTGTCGTTTTTCCAATCCCCTCCTCTGGGACATTATGATCCCTCACCGAGTTTGACATCGGCACCAGGTATTCGATGATGAAAATTATGCCATCATTAATCCCACAAATCTCCCTGTAGGCGTATCCTGGAGCGCAGGATCTTCGTTGATAAACGTTCATTAAGGTCGGGTAAATAATCGTAAAACGTGACGGTCTATGTGAAAAGGGGACAAAGCCAACCATAATTTACTTATTTACCTCTCAAATTCATGAAAAACATCCGCGGAGGAGTTCAATTCTATCAGAAAAAGAAATTACCTCCTCCGCAGACGTTTTTAGTGATTTTGCCAGCGCGTGGAGTATGATCGCGGTAAAAACGTCCAAGCCCCCTTTTCCCATAGACCGTCACAAATTAATAAGTCAAAAGTATGAAATTGGTCCGAAATTATCGCAGGAAATATCCCGTTAATGTATGTACATGTAGTAGTTGATAATTTTAGCTTTCCTTTCTTGATAGGGATTTCAATTTGTTACGCATTCAAATGCAATCCGTACGTTGAACCTACCTGATGAGTCTCTTCAATCTATGGAATTTATACCGACTCGATCATACGTGTTAAGTATTGGCTTGACTCTTCATTGCTTACGCATGGTGGGCGAGGCAGTTCAAGTGACTCGCTACTCGTTGCGTGATAACGAACAGACGATCCCAAAATCTATCAGTTACAGGTAAATACCAGTAAATATTATGACCATCAGCGTCCCCTTCCCTTACATGCGGAAGGACAGGGAAGAAATGAGATTTTCTCAATATATTTGGAGGAGTGAAATAAGGATTTTTTTGCCAGGGGATTTACCGCTGAAGTTCCCCATGGATGACTCTCACAATCCCGTGTTGAATGTAGTGAGGGTTGTGCTAACTAAGTCGAAAGAAAAAAAATTTAAGGATACTTTATTGATGAAATTACCCAATCATACCACTCCTTTCCGTATTAACCAATCAAACCATTCTTTTCCGTATTAACCAATCAGACTACTCCTTTCCGTATTAACCAATCAAACCACTTCTTACCGTATTAACGAACCAGACCACTCCTCTCCGTATTAATCAATCATACCACTCCTTTCCGTATTAACCAATCAAACCACTTCTTTCCGTATTAACCAATCCAAACATTTTATTTTTCCCATGTAATCTGATCTGATCTCCCCATGTTAGGCAAATAAACTACATCGTTTTTCGGTTTTAACCAATCAAACCAAAGGTTGTATATGTGTCCTATTAAACAATTAGATAATATCTTTTTCCCTGATGCCCTGGGCAACTCAGCACTTTCTTTGATACATAGGTTCAACATGTGGCCATACAACTGCCCACAATATTCGAGGGGATGTACAGAGTTTAAATATGATTCACCAAACAACTATGCATGGAACAGTGTTGATCGATATATTTGTGATACTGGTAAAGATTTCAATGAAGCTAGAGATATCCTTGAAGTAAGTAGATGTGTTCAGGTCGAGTTTCAATGTATCTTTTGTAAACATAGGCCATTCCCGAGTCGAAGAAAGTTTTTGAACTTCGTAACTGCATAGTCAAATCATATTAATTCTTTTACACATAAGTTACAAATGTGTTCGCGAAGATGTGGAGATGTGGAGCAATGGCCGAGTGGTTAAGGCGCTGGTCACCTGAACCAGTTCCGAGTTCGAATTCCTTGCGAGGCTTTCGGTAGTGAATTCCACCAATTACTGTTAATTCGGTCCGGTACCCTGAGGTGTTTCAAGGAAGGCAAGACCCTCATTGATAGCAGGTAGAGGCTATCCTGGGTAAATAATCACATCATATCATATCAGTTGCACTTTCGTTTTCTGGACTTTTATGAATTTTCAGTTACCATAGTCTGCTTCCTTTATCGTGTAGCTTACTGTAGTACTCCTATTCAAGATTTCATTGATTTATTTTATCTATTTTCTTTGTTATAGTTGGAAAATTTATCATGATAGTTTCACAATATATAAGACTAATACAATCTAACGTTAACACTCAATGAAATACGAAAAAAAACTATAAAAGATTACATTATCTACTAGTGCATGATGTTTTATTTATTTACGAATGTTTACCCAGGATAGCCTCTTCAGTTCCATTTGTTGGACTGTTATCAACGAGGGTCCTGTCTTTCTGTGAAACACCTAGAGGGAACCCTGTGGATTATGGTGAAGTAATTTTCACCGCCAAAGTTGAGTTCAGCGCTCTAAGACTTGGCCACAGCTCCGGTTAAATACTTATTTTGCGCGAGCCCTTTGCTTTCCATTTCTTTATCTTTTTCGCAAAAGAAAGAGTTTTTTATTTCATGGGGAGGTTATTCCAGATTATACCTCCTTTGAAGAACACTGTGTTAGTGCCATAATTTTAACTTTCACATTTTTATCACTTTTCAATTAAGGTGATGAAGTATTGGCGACTCCGCTATCTGCTCTTGCCGGTGCAAAAAACGGCACTCAATCCACACGTAAAACAAGACATAAGGAAACATCACAGTGATCACATGATAAAAATAGAAGGTTTCATTCGGTTCTTGGAGGCCGTTAACAAGATCAAAAGAAACGGTACTAGCAGACCGCTATTTGGGATAAGGGTAAGTTTTCAGCGTTCAATATAGGTCATATAAAAGGTTTAATATTGGCAACATGGACAGTATCAGCAGACCTTCATTCGGCATATGGGTAAGTATCTATCGCTCCATGTGGGTAATTTGAAAGGTTTTCATATGGACTAAAGGAAAAGGAAAGTAGACCGATGTTCGGTTTCCGCTGATTTCAGTTTTTGTTAAATTTTGTTATTTAGGCACATTTACCACGTCGAAAATGTTCTAACGAGCATCGAACACCCGAACGTAATAGCGAGAGAAAAGAAAGCCGGATTAGCATGAGTGATAAGCGGACATCACCGATTCACATCGACGTTACGGAAAGCTCCAATAGCAAAGACACGACACCCTCCAGGTAAAGGATCAAGTTATAGTTATATTATAAAAAACTTTTAAAGTTCTCCCTTGTAGATTCTCTCATCATGAACAATTTCGTCGGTTATGGGGGGGGGGGGGGGTAATATTTTGTGAATTTGAGCAGCCAAGAAGCAACGTGTTTATTGGATATTTTTTCATAACAAAATTTTTTATTGTTATGAAAAAGAATTCAAGTTGAATCCGCACCTTAACAAGTCTCCCACTTGTCATATATTCAGATATGCTAAAATAACTATATTGTTGAAATAACTTTTTATCAGCTTTATAGCAAATTTTGAGTTCAATATCGTACACGGTAGCGTACAATGACTATACAAACACGTCGTGCAGGCGAATACATTTTTGCATACACGAAAAGTCGCGCACGAAAATTTTCAATTATTCATACCTTGATATCTGATTATCTTTGATTTTGTTACGATTTACAATTTCTCATTAAAATTTTCCGTAGAAAAGCCTGTAGAAAATTTTAAAGGACGAAGAATATTACCTTGACAAAACCAAGAAAAATTTATCCGAATTTACGCGAGGAGACATTATGCCATCTGAACTGTATTGGTCTGGTTACTTGTTTAAAAATGCTACATTTTGATATTTTATGGAATTTCAG
Organism: Darlingtonia californica; assembly: GCA_032270445.1. Lineage (NCBI taxonomy): Eukaryota > Viridiplantae > Streptophyta > Magnoliopsida > Ericales > Sarraceniaceae > Darlingtonia > Darlingtonia californica. The sequence continues at coordinate 16,559 of JAUBWS010086297.1, read as the reverse complement.
AATTTCCTGACCTGGGCAAATTATCATACCTTATCGGCCAAAATAGGCCGGCCCAAAGTGACGACGAAAATTTGGGTCATAAGCAAAAAAAACTTAAAGACAATAACACAGAAGCAATAATGCGTATAATTTTGATGTCAAAATCGGGAATTCAAAAATTTAGATTTCGTCACTTTGGGCCGACGAATAATTTCGTCCGCCAAAAACTTAGGCCGGCCTTTAAAAACCATGAAATGAAATTTACGCAAAACGCCCGAATACGGGTCCTGTATATTACCGTTTATGTACTAATTACTTAATTCCGATAGTAATTCAGACCCGTTATGACGTTATAAAACGGTACATTTGCAATACTGAAGCTTGGGAAATGCTGTGAAATAGATAATTTGATGGTCGACATTCTGATAAATGATTTCAGGGTAATTGATAAGCTATTGAGTCATTGAATTGTAATTATGACGTCATTATCAATTTACCTCCGTCCAGCTATCATTGGGCCGCGGGCTTAGCTTATCTCACCTCCGGAAAATGCAACCTCTGCCTAAACGAGAAGCTCCTAATTCTGGTGGCTTCATATAACAAGAACTCACTGAACAGAAGAACCAAGCTAGTTGCGAAGTGCAGACACCAGATGAAGTGTAAGCGTCCTGAAACTGACGTCCAGTGATCGAAGCTATTCTATTGTAATTTTAAACCGTTTCCTTATTCATAGTTAGATGACGAAAGGAAGGAAATTGAAGCTCTAACAAAAAATCGACAAGAGAAATTTTGAATTCTAACAAAAAATTGCCCTTTTTTGCGGATTAATTATTTCCATACATGGAAGAAACTGTTACCATACGGTAATATACGGGACCGTATTGGGTAGTTTTTTACGCCTTGAAAACAGTCATATTTTCGAAAAACAACGAATAATACACATGAAACCGCGAAAATAAATCCACGCGAAAAGTTTCTGAAGATCGCTAAATTTTATCCACGTAAGGTATAATCCTTTCCATAAATAGATCAATCAATTTTTAGCACATCTGTCATGTCAATTATCAAAACGAGGCTAAAAGTGTAACCTTCCTATTTTCCGTATCGTACCGAAAATACGTTTTAGTTCTGTATGGTAAATGAAATTAAAAAACTAACTATTTTTTTTGTTGACAGTGCCTCCCGATCATTATCCAATTCCTCGTCAAGTGCACCAAACAGTAATTTACCATTAGAAATGCCACCTGAACACTTCCTATCTATACATTCACCGCTTGCGGACATCATCAAAGCTATGATCAGCACTGAGTAAGTTTCGTTTATCAAAATTTCTCATCTTAGAGCTTACGACCCAAGCTTACGATCCCTTTTTATATAGTAATTAATAGTTTTTAGGACTCCAATGACAATTTCTGGCATCCAAATATGGTTAAAATACTTGTATGCTTAAAAAATTCTACGACTACTGTACGCATTAGAATTGCCCGAAACAACTCAAACCGTTTCAAAGTTTTTGAGAACTGCTTTCTTACGATACCAAACCAATCTCATTCCAGTGTCTATGACTGACTAGCTTTAAATTTTTTAGAAATGTTGACAAAAATCTCTGAAAGTTTGAATGTAACTTGATTATTTACCCTAAGCTAGGATAGCCTCTTCAGTTCTTCATGAACTATTTGTAATGACGGTCCTACCTTACAGTAAACACCTCAGGGCACCATGCACAATTAACAAAATTTCACTTACCGAAAGCCAGGAAGCCAAACTCGGGTTTTTGGTACGCCTCTCGGCAACGGCGACTTTGTGTATTGGACCTTTTTGAAAGACAAGGTTTTCGTAATAGTAATCGCATGGACTCAGTATGATTTCGGTGCTTTTTCTTGCAACTCGTTATTTTTTTGTTAATTGAACGACGATAACCATGTGATTCCTTGTTAATCATCAGGAGGGCACAATTTTTTTGTTTTTCTTAAAAGAAGATATGTCATACTTTAGGCGTACAAATTTCGCGAGCAGAAACTTTCGCGATTTTCGCGAATTTTGACTCAATTCGCGAAAGTTAATGTTTTCAAAAATTCTCGCGAAAGTTTAAGCTCGCGAAAAGTGTAAATTTTCAAAAATTCAAAGAAAACCTTCATTTCTTCTGTTTATTTTCCTTAAAAATGCAAGAAAAGTAAAGAAAAATTCCCCATTCGCGAAAGTTTTTGCTCGCGAAATAAATTTATATGCCTCATTCGCGAAAGTTTATGCCAAAAATTTCGCAAATTTTGACACTCGCGAAAGTTTCTGCTCGTGAAAGTTTGTACGCCTAAAGTACTTGTTTAGTTTTCTTTTATTTTGATTTAAAAAATTCCCGCCGAACGAAAAAAAAAGAAAAAATAATTAAAATGTATTTTAATGACCCGAATACCTTTGATAGTTATAACTGGTGCGTAAATTACTTTTTTGTATGTTATTGGTCTACAAAATATATTTTATTATAGAATAGGGCATTATTACGGATTTAATCGCATGGGGCTAAGAACCAATCAGATTCTTGTAATTATGTCCTCCTGATGATTCTTAGCATTATACAAATAGCATTCTTTCGATATTTATAGTTACGGTTTAACGTTTATCCCAAGACAAGGTATTCTTAGCGTAATACAGATAGCATTCTTTCGATATTTATAGTTACGGTTTAACGTTTATCCCGAGACAAGACAACCTTCGTGAATATACTTTCATTTCGGCTGAAGCGGTAGCCTGGATGATCAAAAGTATAGATGAATGCAACACTAAAGAAGACGCTGTAACTCTTGGTCAGGTACACAGCCTATATTGTGTCCCTTAAAACATGTGTTATCATCGAATATGATGCGTTCTAATTCTCGCAACATAGCTAGTGGCCGCCTCCATCGTCTTTCAGCCCTCGCACATGAATTATCAAAGTGTTTTGATTGAAATTGACATCCACATTATAGACGGTTCCCGAATTTGTCCAGCCATGCCTCATTTTGATTCCGCTTGCTATGACAACAAATTATAACAATATATTATTAGAACTAATAATGTGATATTTTTTATCGTAGTTAATCGAAAGTAAAAAATCCTTTGGACCTTGTGTCTTTGAAAAATTCATGGAAACTAGGTGTTAATACTCAAAAGTTTAGTGCGGGAATTGTCTTTTGCAGGTTTAATCGCCATTTATCTAGAAAATGTCGGAAGCCAAGGATAAGCTGTTATATTTGCTTCGGTAAGGGTTAGGGGTGGAAGGGGTGTAAAATGTTTGCTAGGTTAAAAAGACATTTAAAATATTATCACAGGTTCTATTTACCAATTTATCTAGAAACTGTTGGAAGCGAAGCTAATCCTGCATGCATCGGAAAGTTCACGTCAAACATTTGTGGACGGTTTCTACCTGTACTTCATTCAAGAAGACAAAAAAGAAGGTTCGTAGTGTGGAAAGGGTTTAAAAATTCAACGTTCGAAGAGGGTTAAAACTATCGTACTAAATGAAGTTTATAAAATCTAACTTCATGAAAATAGTAAATTTCTGTCTGTCAAATCAGGAAGATTAGGGAAAAGTCAGGAAATTCAGATGGCGTCGAAATAATCAGGGGAAAAGCTTGTGTTTTTAATAAATTTATTAATAGTTATTCAAACTATGGATAAGTAATATTTTATTACTCCATTGCTGGTATAGGCTAGCTCAAGAGCAAAGGAAAAAGCAAGGGAAAAATGGTAATTCAGGGAATAATCAGGGAAATCTATCTGGAAGAGACTCTGTTATTGTGAATTTTTGTCCTTTCACGTACAGAGGAGACAGAAAAACGTCGGTTTTGGTTCAACCAGAAACAAACGGAAGACGAGCGACTTCACTCGTACAATACAAAGTTCTTAGAAGTCGCTGTTTGGCGGACAAAACCAACACCTGATAAATTCTTGGCTGATCCTCTTTCTTACGATATTACTTACAAAGATAAACGGGCGCCAGAAGGAGCTGTATACTCAGGTAAGTTTTCTTTCTTTCTAACAAAGGACCCAGACAGCACAATCTGATACCAAAGTTTCTGATTTTGCTTGCTGGAGATGTTGTTAATTTGTAAGCTTGCCAAATGCCTAATTTTAGAAAATTTTAATGGAATTATACATAATTCATAAGTTTCAGCAAAAAAAGTCTTCTATTACTTTTAAGGGAAGAAACTTTTGCAGGTAGAAACTTTCGCGCTTTTCACGAAAGTTTATGTCTTTAAAAATTTCAAATCAGCGAAATGCATAAGGTTTTTTCAGCCGAAATTTTCCTAATCAGCGTTCGCGAAAATTATTTCTATGGTTTTTGTATTTTTTTGGGCTAATTACGTGGAATATCAACCTTGAATTTTTGAACTTTTTTGGCTTGTTTGCTTGTTCTACACTTGGTCTATAGAAGACGTCCAAAGGTCAGTTATTTGGAAGACTGGGAACTATAAACATAGAACTTCGATTGTTATGAGATTGTACAGTTTACATATTGGGATTTACACCACGTGTACATGAGAACCAGAATTGTAAAATATCAGGAGCATCCAACGAGCCAAAAATGCACAATATCTGTTCTTTTTTTCCAAGAGGGTAATTTTGACAATGGATCTAGCCAAAGTAAAATGGTCTCAAAACACCTCGAAAGATCTAGGAAACTAACATTTTTCTCCAAAAAATTGAAGAAAAAAAAGCCCGAAACACAACATATCTGTTCTTTTTCTCCAGGAAAACCAAAAAATATCTATTAGGCATCAAATTGTCTCAGAACACATCCATATTTTCCAGAAAGCCGAAATTCTCGGCCGAACATATAAAAGTTTCCAGTAATGTAGTTTTCGAAACAATTTACGAACACATGCAAATCTCTAGGAAAAACATGCCTTCCGAACAGATATTATGCAAAAATGCTTCGTTGGCTGCTTTTGAAATATCACCCATAGTAAAGTACCTTTCGTCTATAAATGTAAACAAATAACATTTAAAACCATATGAAATATTTTGTTGTAGATACTATTTTTTTCTGGCTCTCGTGGTCGTGTAAACGTGGTCTTACAGATCTGAGGAAGTTTTACTTGGGTAGTATGAATATTTATCGTCGACGTCAAAAATATCTGCATTTTGAGTGGCTAAGAAGAAGCGCATAAATAATCATTTCACTATATTGGCTTCTTTTTGAAATGTGACGTCGCAAGCAGCATTTAATATCAAAGAGTTTTTTTCTATCTTGAGTCAACGATAAATCAGTTATCTCGCTTTAGCTCTCACAATATGGATATATCTCATATTGTACTCTCTATCACATGTATTAAGCAGTGATGAACCTAAAGGGTACACATAATTGGAGAGTGCCGTAAAAAATAAATGATAATTTCTCTCCTACGGGGTGTTTACTAGCCTGATTATCTACTGTAAAATTATTATCTACTATAAAAAATTAAAAGCATTCACGAATAAATACTTCAGTGACACTTACAACGGCACTACTCAGTAACAGCACAAAAGCTAACGGTAGAAGTTTTTATAAATAGCGGCGTGGATGCCCAGGCTCGATGTTTACGTACTCGTAGAAATCGCCTTACAGACCCATGCATGTATTTTTCAACCACTAACCTGTCTTTCTTTTTAAGATAAAGAGCACCGATCTACTAACACAACACACAAGAACAAAGTTAAACGTAATTCATTTAAAACTCATTTAATTCACCACACACATCAAAGGGCATAATTTTTTGCGTCAGTCTCCTTCAAACTTCAGTATTCTTGGATGGATAAATTTTCGCAAAAAAGAAAATTTCGCGAGATTTTACAGTCTCTCGTGAAAATTAATCCACGTGAATATTTTTGATGAAAAAATGTACAAGAAAAGAACAATGACAGAATTTCAGGGAATTGATTCACTTTAAAAGGGGACATTCGAAAATGTATCCACATTAGGTATGTAACAAAGGAATAAAAAATCCGTATCACACGGTTTTACGTTGTGACAACGCAGTGGGCAAAACCCTGAAGAAAAAATCTTCCAAATGTGGCGAAGAAAACACTCCTCCACATAGCGTATTAATTGTTTTGACCACTTTTTAGGCCAAAATCACAAATATAAGTTCCGCGAGATCTATAATTTTGTGGAACACAGAAATTAATCCCGCAAAATTTATTTTTTTCTGTTTAATTTCTGCATAATTGCCCGCCCCGTCATTACTAAATTGCAAAAATTAATTCCAAAAAATATAATTTTTTTGAGGCCTTAATTGCAAAAAATAAATTTAATACCGTGAAAATTTAATACCATAAGGTAGAAAAGTCTATTCGGTTAATCAAGACAATTATGCCTGGACATTTCATTTTTGCAGATTTTTTATAGACTTTTCTAGGAAGAGCTTTTGTGACAAGAATTGTATTATGATACTAATTTCTTGCGAATTAATGAAATACAAATTTTCCACAATCGCGAAACTGGATGCCAAAAAATTATGCTCTTTTGGTAACTAATTTTATCGCTTTTCTTTTGACTGACTAAATTTTTGTTACTAACTTTTGGTGCTTATTTATACCATGCCAAACTTGCCAAAAAATTATGCCTTTTCGGCAACTAATGCTATTGCTTTTCTTCTAACTAACTAAATTTTCGTCACTAACTTTTGGTGCTTTTTTTACGGTTAAAATGTTTAACTTAGCATTAATTGTCCTAAATTTGAACAATGTCTTGAACACTACCAATTTAACCTAATATGATTGTTGTTCTTTTACGTATATGAAAAAAGTCTTAGCAGAAATGCTGATTTAACCCCTTTGTTTAGGAATTTCTTGTTGAGTGTTCAATTCAAAATTCAAAGTTGGGCACATCATATTTTTCCACTCAATATGGAGTTATGGGAATAAACTAATGATTCACAAAAAAGATCATAAAACAGCTTACATAATTAAAATCATCAGTTTATTCCCATTACTCCATACTGAGTGGCAAAAGATGACGTGTCCAACTTGTGACGAATATCATAAATTTAGCGGTAATTCATAATGTGATTGTCCATGTTCAAATCATAGCCAACTTTTGCCTTTTGCCTTTGGGTTCTTATCAGTACAGTTATGAATAGTTCAAGCAGAAGCTTTTCTAATAATTGTGTTATTGGAATTGTTGCCCGCGAAATGCAAAGATTTTGCGGTTATTCTGAAGCGCAGAAGTCTCTTTCGCAAACATTGTCTTCTTTGAAAATATTACATGAATCACGCTGTACGTCTTATTAACTTAGATGCCCATGTTCCGCTTTACAAGAAGATGGAATATAATCCGGACATTAATCAGAAGAGCTGTCGGTCCGAATGGTGTGTTATTGCGTACCACGGCAACTACTATCCGAACCTGGCTGCGTATGCTTTTGAAGTTAACTGGCTTGTATCATCAGGATCCATTATTGCAGATATGGTATGAAACAACAGTGCAATAGCCTACCCAAAACAACTCTGTATAGTACGTAATAAGGGCCATTCCACGGGGAGTAGGGAACAAGTTTCGTTGACTTGATACCCTAGGTGTTCACCTAGGGGCATCGCGACCCATGCACCATTTAAAAGCACCCAATACACCGGACACATTGGGCTACATTTCCAATTAGCAATTATTCCGTGTGGAATGGCCCATATACCCATACATACATGTGCTTATACAAAATCAGGTGTGGTTTATGAGTAGATATTTGCGCTTTTATATTTAGATAATTCATGACTTTTGAGAATGACTTTTTTCCAAACTGTCATTTTTCTCTACAGTAAAAACACTGGACTTTTCTTTTTTGTCGTTTAACTCCTTATTAAGTCTTACAATATATGTTTTCTGCAGAATCTTTCAAAAAATATGTATCTTAACTTCCAAACTCATTTTTCAAGCATTTAGCATTTTTAGAAGGGGTCATTTACATAGTATATACGTATAAATTTCCTCAAAGTAGAAATTTTTGCGATTTTTGTATGCTTTGCTTTTCAAAAATTAGCCCTCGAAAATCGCAATTTTCTCTAAAAAAATTCAAATTCGTGAAAATAAAAACCGTGAAATCTAAAGCTGCTAAAATTCCTTCATTTAATATTGTGGAAGTTCCAGATAACGGGAACAGGGGTCCTAGCGGGCATAAAATCGTGAGAAATCATAAAAAAACGAATTTTGCATAAAATTTCATAAACAACTTTTTTGGATGGTAATACTTTTTACAGAAATGATTATTAACTGTTCTATATCCAGTATAATAGTTACTTAAGATAAACTAGGATGCTAATATGTATGACTGTTCTTTGCGAGAAGTTGTAAATTCGTCATAAAATAGCATAGTTTTTGCCAAAAATGGCATAAAATTTCATAAAATTTGATGTTTAATTAGCATAAATTCATAAGTTTTATGATTAATTTCCGGCTAGGACCCCTGTGGGAATGATAGGTAGTCCAAAATGATGAAATACATAGTTTTCTTGTTCTATAGGTACACAAATGGTCACACAAAGCAACTTCGTGTGGTTTTCACATGGTACCAGCACCCATGTGTGTTTTTCCTAGACATTCCATAAGATGTAGCAGAAACCCTTTCAGAGAAAGTCCTTTTATACCTCTCAATGTGGATTGCTTAATGAAACCAGGTCAAAAGAATTTGTTTGATAGTAAGTAGTTGTCTATTTAAAGTGGGTGTGGTGGTGATGATGACGAAAAATTTGATAAAGGAAGAACAAAATGCTGTCATACTTCAGGTTCACGAGTTTTCACTAATAATATAAAATTGTATGGATATAAATTTAAATCTTTTTTTCGTTTTTAATGAATTTCGTACAGATCTGTACGCATTCTCGATTTGGTTTCGAATTTGTAAAAGTCTTTGAAATTGATGATAGGGGGGGGGGGGGGTGATTATTCGGTACTCTAGAGTAACCGAAATTCTCGGGATTTGCCTGCGTAAAATCCCACCTACTTTTTTTGCACAATGACCTGGTTTAGTGATATTTATTGACCTATCTAGATTTCAACCGGTTTTCCCGAGGGGTAAAGCACTGAAAAGTTTGGTGTACGAGGTTTTTTGATTTTTTTGTGATTTTTGATTTTTCTCTCGTGATTTTTTAATTTTTTTTGTGGTTTTTGATTTTCTCTTGTGATTATTCGGCCGAAATTTTTCTAAGTTTTTATCGAAATGTACGAGAGTTTTTTGAGTACTTTACCCCTAGGGTTTTCTTTCCACTTGCGAAATGTTCGTACGAAGAGATTAGTTCATCGATCTTTCATTGGTCAATTACTTTTTTACTCGTTATTTGTTCGGCATTTTTTATTGACATCCATTGAAATTTTAATTGTTTCGTATGAAAATTGGAAAACTGGCTTTAGAGGGCTGTACAGTTTATAAACCCCTCACTTTCCTTTGAACTTTCACTTTCATTTTTCAGAATACGATCCTAAAACATGGTCAAAGCGAATGCTTTATTTTCAAGAATCAATTCTTTATAAGTAAGTAGATTTATTTATTTATTAAAATTTAAAGATATACACATTACTGGCTGTTTCACGCTATACAAGCGACCCTAGGAGGTGAAAAATCCACTCTTAAATCTAGCTTATTATATATATATACTTGCCAAAAAAAAGAAACTTGTTGAAATAAAATGAATACCCTTGGGACTGTACATATGTACAATAATAAAAGAGAAATAAAAGAAATTGAAACATTGTAATTACTTGTCCATTGGAACAGTTTTGTAATTACTTAAAATGAATTTGTTTAGGTAAATATATTAACTATGCCCGAAATATTTTTTCTAAAAGGGTTCACTTCTTTTGTATTACTATCCATGCCCGTTATGTACTAAAAAATGTTGAGGGGGCTTAATGCAAATGTCGAGGAAGCGAGCGAGAATTTTTTTGAGCAGAGGGTCTGCTCAGCAGGGGTTCTAGAAAATTTCAGCCTAATATTTTACCACAGTTTCACCTAAAATCATCCTAAATTTCTAAACTTATCATTTGATGATAAATAAAATATGAGACATACCTAAAACTAGGCCTAAATTGCTTCCTCATGGCTGATCGGTTATTACAGTATACTTTTTATGAGCTTTTTTGTGTTGAAAACAAATTTCGAAATTTTTTTTTCACCCAAAAAATATTTGGGGGGGGGGGCTTTAGTACAACGTATGTGGTATTAGAACACAGAACAGCAGAACATTAGGATATATTATGGAAAAACATTTTTGAATTATCCCCATAGTAGTTGACCTCCCATATCTTAGAGCGCAGAATACACCCCGGGTTCCGGGTCTCGGGTATTAAAAATGAGGGTTCTGGATCTCGGGTCTCGGTTTTCCGAATACCCGCAAACTGCGTGCCGCTTGAATAGAAATGCACTCCTCCATAGACGTTTTTTTGCCAGCGGGTGGAGAAAGATCGCGGTAAAAATGACCAAGCCTTTTTTTCCCATAGACCGTCACAAATGATGTTTAGAACGGTTCAGTTCCCTTTAGCTATTAACGAAGAGGGTCAAAAATAGATTCTTATGATAAATACTCAACTGGAGAGTTGATAGTAATTGTATGATCCAATTATTCTGTTATAGATTCGAATTCCTTCGAGATATTCCGCAAACTGGTTCCTTAGTCTCACGTTACAGTAACTGCAAATCGTTTCTGTTCATCCACATCTCCGGTAGCATCTTTGTTAAAATTAACGACATGCTTATCGGCAACGATTCCGACAGTCCGACGTCAAATGTAGAAGACGTGTTTATGTCGCCGTTTGGTAAACGACGTGCATCAAAAAGATACAACGTGCAAGAAGATGATAAATATGTGGTGAACATGGAGTATAAGGATGTTGTCGGTTTTTTCTGGGTTTACAATTACGCGTTGACGAAAAAATGGCAAAGTAACAACACTGGTAAGAGATTGGGTATTCTTTCGTGGATAAAACTTTGTGAAGTTTTTATTGCTCGGTCTATAATTTAGTGATTTCACTCCATCCAGATTCGGGATAATTAGGTTACCTATGAAGCTAATGAACTGGAACCTAGGGAAGAGACCCAAGTATTACTTGACCAATACACCAGAGACGGGTTACCAGGGGCGGATCCACAGGCTCACAATTTTCGCAGTTGCGAAATAAACACTGTTTTACGGCAGTGTTTTTTTTTCTTCTTTTTTTTAAATGATTTTCTGCCCCTTGGCCCTAACTATGGTAGGGCCTGTGGGTTACACTGTATCGATTTTACCTCACAAATTTCCCTGCCCCTGGCGGTTATCAGCCTATAATATATGTATTGAAATATACCAAGGTATTAGAGTGTTAAAAATCAACTATCCGTTTTGATATAGGGACTGTCACAAACTCGAGGAATTACATGCGTGGTGAGTTTTCTGACTTCTGCATGAACAAGAATAATAAACTCGTCGAATTTTGGAATGAAGTGAATGAAGAAAATGATCGTAAACAACTAAGAACAAAACAACAACAACATCAAGAACAACAGAATGACGAGGAAATAAGTTGAAATTGAAGTAACATACCACGATAGTCTGGAGACCATTCCTCTCGATGGAAAGTAAGTAGGGCTGAAAAAGGCTTGTTTAAATGTCAGAAATCTCGCAGTTGAAAAAACGCGAATTTTACATTTTCGCTGAATTGATTTTCGCGGTTAACTAAATTGTAAAAAGAACTTAATATTTAGCTAAATTTTCATCCCGCGAAACTTTCTGACAATTAAATAATATTGGTACCAGCCAATCGACTTCTTATTTGACAAGCGAGATGAATTACTGAACCGAATATATAAATTATGATACCGCACTGCTGAGAAATGTTGGTGAGAGGAGATTCGATCAAAATTGTTTAGATTTAGAGTCACTAGTACGAGGAAACAGTTCTCTGAAATTCCCACCTTGTTATTCTAATGAAAAGTTTTAGAGAAAATTGGGGGGAATGACGAAATTTTTCCTGGATTAAGTATATTCCCTTTTAAAGAGTTAATTAATTGTCGTTTTAACTAACGTCGCTTCAAATATCATGTGACGTCGCTAGAATATTTAATGCAATATTTTGAAATCTATTTTCATTGATTTTAGTGGTTTTATCAGCTATTTTTATTATCTGTTTAAACTTTGAAATTTCGTTAATTTTTTTTAACTTTTGGCATTTGATTTAAATAAGGATCCTGTTATAAAACTGCATACGAATGTAGTGTATAAGAGCTTTAGGAAATAGCTAACCGGATAAAGAAATGTCGGACAAAAAGGCCTATCGTTCTAAAAGTTAACGTGAAATCTTTCTCGCTCAATTGAATACAGGAAGAGTTTTTTCTTTTGTCTGTTCTTTCAAATTATAAAGATTAATTTCTAAGGAAAAAGCTTCGAAAGATTGAAAATATGTACAGTGTATGCCAGGGCATAAAACTCGAGGTCGACAGATTTCCTAAGTTCCGGTAGTTAGAGTTTTCGACAGTACGTTTATCAGATGTTGATTTATGGACTTTACCTTATTTTATTTTGTTTTATATGATATTTCTTCAGTTTATTAGAAATTTACTATTTGGTAACACAAGACCGCTTCTTTAGTAGTTTAGTTCGGCTAACTCACGCGAATGCGAACAACTATCGAGTGCGTAAGCGAAGCGAAGCCAAGCATAAAACATAAACAATTGTATTTGTAATACATACTAACTCTGATTGGTTCTTGATAAAAGTATTGTATACTTTTTAAAGCGCATTTGCATGTAGACTAACTGATAAACACTTTCGGGCTTTTTGTCCTACACTAGGTCTATCTGAGGGGAAAAAGGTCCTATTCCGCATTATTCAATTTTCTATAGAAACACTTGTTACTAGTGTTTGGAAGAACGACAAATCGAGACAATATTTTGCTTGCTTAAACAAACATTTGTAACAAGCGTTTCTATAGAAAACTCGAGTAATCCGGAATAGTACCTTTCTCTATGTGATCGTCAGATGTCCAAGGGTAAGTAATTTGGAAACCTTGAAACCATAAACATTGAACTTCGATTGCTATAAATAATCCACGCTGATTGGTTAAGAGTGCGAAACAAAGCGACGTGATTGGCTCGTTTTTCTTATTTTTGCAATGATTTTATTTTAAGCAGGTAATAGCTACTGTGCATGAACCGTATTGTACAATTTTGATACTCAGTTTTGGACGCGTGCCGATAGACCAGGTATGATGTATAAAAGCACGAAGCGGTGTATCAGATAGACTAATTATCGCATGATCTACGAGGAAGCACAAAAACGCGTGCACATCGAAAGAATTCTATATAATTATTACTTTTGCGCATGCGTCGTTAGAGGAAGCTTTGGTCGTCAACCAAAATTACTAAAGTGGAAAGCGGCTTTTATAATTTCCTTGTATTGTAAGATTTATGGGATATTTTTAGATCAATTTATCAGATCATCAGTTTTTAACGTTTTTAACCTTTTCCTTATATAGAATATATATTATTAATCAAAATTTATATTCAGAGGATTTGTAAATAATCTTAAGAAGCAATTTATATTTTCTACAAATAGATTTCCTTTAGCATGAACTTTGACATCTTGTCCTTCAGTTTTCTTGTAACTATTGTAAGGGAAGAAATTTTCGTAGGAAGAAGTGTTTATTGATTTGCTGAAATCCGTAATAAACTCGCCAAGATCGGCAAATTTGCTTTATTTGAATTTGAAATTTTTAACAACTTTCCAAACTTAAACCACATTTAGCGACTGGATAATGAGTCTTTTCCCTCATTAATGTTGGAAACGTTACTTGGACAGGGCCAGCGAAACCGGGGGTTTAATAGTTAAATATAAAATTTAGATCACGTTTTAGCCAAAGTAGACCCCTAATAATTATATCTTGGCCCGTCGGCCCCTTAGTCACTATATTATATGCCGCCACCCCC
>JAUBWS010086286.1:0-11991 GCA_032270445.1 Darlingtonia californica | reverse complement strand
GATTGAAAACAAAAGCGCTGTTTAAGTTTTTCTAAATAAAAAGTTACAGCTGTTTGAATTCAAGTTATCAAATAATTTTGAACAGTGTTTACTTTACTTTTATTTCTATACCGTAAACGACAAAATTAGCTCCCGGGGTGCTTATTTGAAATTTGGGCGCTAATTCAGTCAGTTACGTTTTCTACAGTGGCGTATCCAGAATTAGGTTGCGCTTAAAGAATGCGATAAAAGATTCATTAAATTATAATGATGATATGCCTCTGAGGATGATCATGAAATCATGATTGAACACTATGTTTTCGATTGTCCGATGCACCATCAATAATAACAATTATCTATATGGCCCATAAAATAGCACGACTTGAGTGATTAAGTTCATAATGGGCACTTTTCCCACTAAAACTTTCGTCGAGACAGGCTACTGAAATTCTGTTTCTATTTACAGCACACAGGAGCTTTAGCATGACTACGTACTTCTAAAAATAAACCAAAAGGTTTTAATTAATGTTATACTGTGCCCAAATCACTAGATTCTTATAAATATACAGTGCACTTAGCATTGGACTTGTGAAATCACCTATTATGTTAACTTTATCTAAGTGTTTTTTCTGCACTAAGGTTGCCAGATTCTCTTTCTTCAATTTTAACTATAATCAGCATGTCCTTTGAGTGTTGAAAGCTGCGTAGGGGCGGATACAGACTCTTCAAACTAACATGTGAAAATCCCGAACTTTTCCGATTTTCTGATTAAATTTCCCCGATTCTTTCCGAAATGTCTATAAAATTTTCCTGATTATGGTAATTTTAGACTACTTAACTGTGCGAAAACACAACTTTCACATAGTCCCTATCCGCTCCTGCTGTGCTATCACTTAAGTGTTGAAACCTGCGCTAAAATTCATGAAAACCCTTATAAATTGTTTTGCTGTAACCAGCATTTGATTTGCTTGAAGATCAACGACTTGGTCCAGTCAAGTATCCATGCCGAATGCCAGTTAGTGAATACAGCAACCAATTGGATATCCCTCTCCCATATATTGATGCTGGTATTCTTGGCATCTTGCTTGGAAGTGTACGTATACATTATCTTATCCCCTATCCCCTTCGATACCCAAATTTCTGCCTTCAAACGAGTAAAACTTGACACATTTTCCTTTCTCCATTGTTGAAACAAAGCTTGGACAAATATACGGTAATAACAATATACGGGACAGTATTCGGTAGAGTTTTACGGTGTGAAATAATAACTTGGTAAAGTTTGAACAATCTGTAGCTAATCACAACATTCACATGTTATAAAATGATTTGAACAATCACAGCGTAAAAAACGCCCAAATACGGGTCCCGTATAATACCGTTAACAGACTTTTTTCTGCCATATACAAAAGAAATTAGTCCATATAAGGTAATATGTAGGACCGTATTCGGTAGAAAAGCGGCTTTAAAGCAAGATAGCGGGAACGTCATCTAGGATGTGTCTCAAACGGTAACTTTAGGAATAAAATTTGAAAACTTTTTAGTTCCAGGGTGAAAAAGTCTTCGACTAGTATTCAGTGACAATTGATAATTGCAAATGATTTCTCTTTTTTGTAAATAAGAGGCTTTTATAATTTATAAATTGAATTGTCAATAAGTACAACGTTTCCGTCACTACAACCTCAAAACAAGCTTTTCCATGTTGTCTTAAAAGTTTACAACGGCAGTCTAATGATGCAATTACTTTTAATTACTCTCATCATAAATCTTGACAATATTTTTATTATAAGAAATATTTTCCCTTCTTTGAGCTTCTTTTGTCTTTTAATGACGTTCTCGGTGACATTCCCGTTCCCCTTAAAGTCACTAATTTCACGCTGTGGTGCAACATGAAGGTGAAACAATGTGTGGCAATATAAAGGTATCAAGTCACATCATTTTTATTACAATTCTTTGTTGAGGGAAAAACTTACTCTTAACTACCACACCAGAAACCATTGACTCCATTCAATTGTAAGCCAACATTTTGCTAGGTTTAGAACACAACGTTAATCTTTTTTCTTTAAGAAGCCTGGTAGTTAAAAGTTTAACCCTTTCAAGTCTGGTGGCACGAAGGGCGGGTATTAAATCTACCAATCTTTAAAAGCTCATATCTCAAAAACTAAACAATTCTAGAGCCCATTTGCTGAAAGTACGTTTGATTTAAAAAGAAGATGGCTGGTCTCCAAGCCGCATTAGCGAGGCAACGCTCGAACTTTTTTGACCTTTTTTAGAATGTTTAGTTTTCTACGACTTGAAAGGCAATGATGACTAAAAAAACAATACAAATTTAAAAGAGTGAAGCAAAATGATATCAAAGTGATATCAAAATTTGATATCTTGCGTCTGCGTCTGCGTCTGCGTCTGCCTCACTTCTATTCAATTTCTATTGTTCCAAAAACTTCCAGAATGAAGCATACAGATAAACAAGTGTGAATCTGCCTGTGCCTTTGCTTCATTCCGGAAGATTTTGGAACAATAGAAATTGAATAGAAGTGAAGCAGCTATTCAATTTCTATTCTCTTTTTTAATCGTCTACGTTGCGTCTGCTTCACAAGTGTGAACCAAGCTTATTTGTGAAACAAGCTTTATTAAACAATTGTAATAACAATGATAAGGATTGATATCTTTATATTGCAACACATCGTTTTTCTTCATCTTGCACTGTTCTGATCTCTTTATAAAGTGCAAGGGGTGTGTTGTATCAGTTAAAACCGGTTAACCGTGCAAACCACTGTAACAATGTCGCTAAGATAAAAATTGTTCTTGGCAATGTAATTTATTATATTTTCCTATTTCTTTAGGGAACCTATAAAATCAAGGCTGAGTTGGTTCATAATGGTAATACGTTGGCTTGTGGTAAAATTTCTGACCTTGAAATTGAATTGTAATCAAATAGAAAATACAAATAATACAACAACTTATGACCATTTAAATAAATTCTTCAAATTTCTTTCCAATTCCAAGTATATCCGATTAACCGTTTCGGGTTTTCTTGTCCTATACATGGTCTATCGGCAGACGTCCGAAAGTCAATAATTTGGAAGTCTGAAAACTATAAACATAGATCTTGGAGTATTATAAATAGTCCACGTTGACTGGTCAACATTACAAAACATAGCGAAGTGATTTGCTTTTTTTTTGTTATGTTAAAAGTTACTACTGCACATGTTCCGTATATTACGATTATGACATACTCGATTTTGAACGCTTATTTCATATTTGAGCATCACAGGGGAGGGCGCTTATTCTAGCGGAGCGCTTATTAGATTAGTCAATGTAAAAGAATTGAAATAAATACTCACAAGGACAAAAAAAGTTATTTATTACTACTTTTTTTGTCTTACTGCTGTCCCCGTTTCTGTAAAATTGAAAATTTCTCCGAAACTTATTTTTGGATAAAATTTCGAATAGGCGTCCGTTCATTAAGGTGGAGGTGGTGGGTACTTATAACTACATTAAAAATGTTTTATAAAACCTTCCATCATTTCCTGAAGCTGTGTCCGGATGGAAAAGCGCTAAACTCGTGAAGCTCAAGTTCGACTCCTTTACGAGTCTTGCGGTAGTGAAATTTACTATAATTTTGTATGGTGCCTTGAGGTGTTTCCAGGAAGGCAGGATCCTCATCAGTACTAGTTAATGAAGGACTGAACTGGCTATTCCGGGTAAAAATATGAAATATAAAAATCATAGAAACAAGAAAAGGATACTAATTGATAACAGTTCTGTAGAACTGAAAGGCTATCCTGGGGGAATATGAAGTATATAAATCATAATGTATTAGACAAGAAAAAGACCCGCGCAGATACCAGTTCATGAAAAAATGAAAAGGCTATATATATCTTGGTTAACTTTGAAATATAAAAACCATAGCCATTTCACAAGGAAAGGATCCTCATTGACAATTTACAATAGTTCTGTAGAACTGAATAGGTTATGCTTCGGAAACATGAAACAGAAAAATCATTAGATGTTCCATGATTAGTCTAGCCTAGAAATCTAAGCTCATGATTGGTCCAGACGTAAGCTATGAAAATATAATCGTTGGGAGTAGGTTTGGGTTTTTAATCTCAAACGATCATGTTCGTTTACCACAAGTTAAAGTTTTGTCCGACCATGAAAAAGATGAGGAAACATTGTTTTTTAAACATGACAACACGGCCAGGTAACGAAGTAACCCAACGCATGCGTAAACAGACGACCCGCAATGCGACAAGCATTAGTTTTATTAAAGCCATAAGGCTTCTAAGGTTTCTGTCTTATCATTAGCTTTTTGAAAGGCTAAGGGCTTGTATTGTAAGTTTCAATACTTTCTTTTTGTTGAAGTCAGTTTACAAAACTATCGTTTTCGTTTTGGTTGAAATTTTTGACTTGCTCCTTTTGAACACAGCTTTGGGGTGGGGTAGGTACTTTTAGCATAAGTTAACCAGAATGTTAGACTAACAATGAAGGAAGCATAGATGATTTTGCCTCTTTCTTTCTTGGTGTACAACCCTAACCCTTATATACATAGGCGAACGGGAGAAAAAAATCATGGGGGGGGGGGGGGAGGCTGAGAAAAATTGTGCTCGAAAAATGAAAATGTGCCCAAAAGCGAACGTGGTGATAAAGAGTGTGCGGTAGCGGTAACAGCTGCCACTGGGTGTACCCTTGGCCATATAACATACACAGGAATTTCCATTTTCATTGTGAAAAATATGAGGAAAATATGTATAAGTATAGTTAATAGCTTGCTCCTAAATTTTTTTTAAAGTAAGAGAGACAGTATTTTTTACATTGATACTTTACATGTTTGACGTTGATACTTTTTGGTTAATTGAGTAATGAGAAAGGAAAATATGTGCCAGATTAACAATAACTTTTAGTTTTGTGCTAGTCCCCAAGCCAGGAGACTTTATCTGAAGGGGTTACACTGATGATTAAAGTTCCCAAAAAGCCACCATGGGTGGCCCTGAGGGGCAAGAGATATTTACTTTTAGAAGGTTCCAGATTGCTGGAAATTGCATTGTTTTTGACAAAATGATAAAACAAATTTTGTTAAAAAAATTATTTCTGGGAAGGGGCAAAAAAGGGCAGATTTATCAACTTGGGAACACTGGTTCCCTTGCTGCGTATTTGATATGGGTTTTTTATTTTTATGATACCATTTTTAGGATAAGAGTTTCTTTTTTTGATAGTAAATTCGACACCTTTTTAAACACCTTCGTAAAAAAAGCCGAAAAACGCAAAAATTTCGTGTAAGGTATATTATTAAAAAAACTCAAGTTGAAAGATACGCACTTTTTTTCTTTCCATTGGATATGTTTCTAGGGCAGTTTCTTGTGACAGTAACAATTTATTTTTAAATAGGTTCCAGTTGTGTTAATTTTAATACCTAAAACCAAGGAAAATCACTGCCTGAAAATGAAAATTTTGGACGAAACTGGGAGGCTAATAATAACTCTTGAGTATGAAGCTACGCACTATTTTCTTTCCCTTGGATATGTTTTTGGGCAGTTTCTCGTGACAGTGTTTTATTTTTAACCAGCTCCCAATTGTTTTAATTTTTCTGCCAGAAAACAAGGAAAATCTCTGTCCGAAATTGAAAACTGCACATGTTACGCAAATTTTTTAAATTCAAAGCATTAGTATTTTTTGACCTATTAAAAAAAATTCGGCTGGGGGCAAAAAAAACCCCTCCCCCGCCAGTGCTACACCAACACCAAAAATCCTGGGTATAATAGGGATAAAATAGGAAAGTGCCACGCAATCATTGAACAAAGTAAAAAAAAGTCTAGTCTAAGTTAAAATACTAAAATTTTAACACGAAAACAGAAACTGCAGACAAAACATAAGTTCCTACTTAGATTTCTTGTTTCAAAAAAGATTAATTCTGCAGTTATCGGTGCACATTAGTTATTCAAGAAACTTCGACCATCATAATAAGATATCCCTTGTTACAAATTATCAAAAATGATACTAATAGACACAAATATTATTGAGTCAACTTTATTGGTCACCCTACCTTGAATCTCACACTGTAAAGCACAGTCCTTGAAACTTCAAAGTAGTACTATATTTATGGTGTTTTGAAATGGTCCCTGGCAGGAGCTGCTGAAAGGTGAAGAAGGCTATTCTGACCAGCGGCACTTTCCCGTACCTGATGTTGGTTCTGTCGGTTCTCAACGGATTACCAATTGTCCTGTTTTGTAGCGAAAACTGAAAAAGAAAAACTAAAATTCTAAATCTAATCTGTTCATAAGTACTTCCTGTTTTAAAATGACGTCTTTTAGAAGATCTTTTAAAGACGTCTTTTATGTAAAGATATTTTTAAGACATCTTTGAAGAGATCTGTATTATGTATATATGCCTCTTTTAGACGCTTTTCAGAAGATCTCGACCATTCATTTTTTAAGAACGAAACGTCTTCTAGATGCCTTTTATGCATCTTTCGGTAACGCTGTCCTTTGTCATTGAATCGTTTGATTTCCTATGCAAATTGAGAGAGCAGTAAACCCCTTGTACACTAACATTAAGGCCAAAGTCCTCTCTTCTGACCGTGATACAGACTATTTCGCTATTCAAGCAGGTGTACTTTAAGGATACACCTTAGCTCCACTATTATTCATCCTGGCACTTAATTATGACATGCGAAAAACAACTTCAAATCCTAATGAAACCGGCTTCACACTGGCTCCAATACGCAGCAGAAGACATCCTCCTATTACCATTGCCGATACGGATTTTTGCTGATGACAAATAGCCTTGTTGTTTGTTAGACAATGTCGAAAAAGCACAACTTCTCCTAACAAGAGTAGAACAAGCTGCAGAGACTATTGGGCTTCATATTAATGAGAAGAAACTGAGTTTATGTCGTTCAACCAAGGAGAAATCCAAATAAACAGTTCATCTGGTAAACAGCTAAAATGTGTTACAAATTTCATACCTTGGATCTTGGATAATAAAAGGACAGAATTGGCATAGCATGGACAACCAATAAAATGGATACTATATGGAAGTCCAATATGAACAAAAAAGGTTTCAAAAGCACTGTTGAAAGCGTGATATTATATGGCTCAAGAATGCTGGACCATTACCAAGTCCATGGAGAAACGAATAAACGGAAATTACACAAGGCTTTTGAGAAACGTGCAAAATGTTTCATGAGAAGAAAGATTGACCAATGAAGAATTATACGGACAGCTTCTTCCGATAACTCACGTTATCAAGAGAGATGAACGATCGGGAAGAGTGGAGAAGAATTGTCAAAGGCGTCCGAGTCCGCTCGAACCGGTAAGGTAAGGTAAGAACTAGAAGAACTGTTATCAGAAACGAGGTAGGTTTTTCGATATGATTCCTTCAATAAGTCTTCTCAAGGTAAGAATCTGAGCAAGGGTTGAACGTTTTGGGCAAAACCCGTTTTGATTCATGCGTAGAATTGGTTCAATGGGGGGTTTTATTCTCTGGAGAGCATCTTGTTGTATACTTTACTGGCTATTACGTTTAAGCTTATTCCTCGATAGTTAGATGTAATCCCAAAGTCACACTTTTCTTGTAGTGGTTTAGACCACTCTTTGTCCAGATTTCTGGTTTGTCTTTTAGAGGACTGACAAAGGCATCTTGAAATAACCTGATATTCACATTGTTTATCTACTGCCTATCTACGCTCACGCTCTAAAGGCACAGGCAAAGAAAAAAAATCTGAAGAAGATAGCGGCTTTTTTCCTGCAAGACCGTGTTAAAAAAAGACTGGATCTAGTGTAATGGTTGTCGTACGTTTTTGTTTTGAAGTTCATGACGAGCCATGTTAGCAAAAACCGTAGTTTTGGCGTCTTGACACCTCCCTAGATTTTTGGGATGAATTATGAAAGCGGTACAGCTATTTTCCTCAGATGATATTTTTCAATGCAACTTTTAGAGCTTTTAGCGTGTCCGTTGGGGAAATAAAACATCTGAATATCAGTTTATATTGCAAAAGATGCGTTTTTAATTTTTTGGATTGACATGAACAGAGTCTAGACATTTTAATTAAGACATAAACCTAGTTGCGAAAATAAATTCTTAAAGACGCATTTTAGACGTCTTCTAAAAGATGTAATGGGCGAGTTTTACGTTAAACGTCTTTGAAACATCTCTCAAAAAATGTTTTTTTAAAGACGTTTCAAAGACGTCTATTTATGAGTTCTTCTTTAAAGCAGATTTAAAGCAGACCTTCAAAGACGTTTTTTTACACCTTGTGCCTGGTGGGATCCTGCTCATCCCTAGTCTGATCGCAGACCTCACTACACGCAAACCTAGACCCGTTAAAGTATGCGATCAGACTAGTTCATCCCTAGCCTAAATGCAGGCTGTGATTTCTTTCGTTTCTGAAAAAGGTTTTTTTTTAATTCAACAAAGTTCTCTGTCTGATAACAAGTGAGGGTAATTACACAAGATGTTGTGCGTCCAATCATTTCACAGAAAAAACAATATCTGAGAAATCGAAAAATTCAGAGAATGAGAAATCCTCATGTTTCTTTATGTTTGGTCAATGTATGGCGCGATAAAGCGGCATATAATACTATGTAGGAGCTTACGTCATTTATTTTTTATTCTTTCTTTAAAATTGGCTCTACAATAATAGTTAAAAAAATTAATTAATTTCAACTGTCATAAAATTTGAAGTTACAAAAAAATATTAAAAGAATGATAACAATAACAATAATAAAACTTAAAATTTACATAGCCGGCATTGACAGTAAATGTCGGTTAATCTTACAAGACGTTTGAACTCAGACAGTGTTTCCACGTTTTTTAGATCTGATATGAGGTTATTCCATGCCAATGCAACACGGAAATCAAAAGATTTGGTGCCTCGTGTAAAAGTAGCCTTATGAATATTAATAGTGGAACCATGTCTGAGCGAATAGCGACTTGTTTTCATGGGGAAAGTATTCCACATAATTTCAGGGCTCATTAATTTGATTTAAAAATCTCAGTGACCAATAGTCTGAGGTTTCTGGCATGAATGCTAGGTGTCTCTGTTAGCTTGAGAACCTCTTCAGATGAAATAGAATGGCAATTTAATTTTGCGCACAATGCTCGGTGTTGTGTTGCATTAATGAGATTGTGTGCCTGTTTACTGCAAAACATCCACACAAGAGGGCAATAATTAAACGAAGACAAGATGTAGGCATTAACAAGGAGATCTGATTGATAGTTAGTCAAATAACCTCTTATCCTCAAAAGTGCCTTAATCTTAGAAGAGGCGCGTTCACAAACGTCTCGTACATGAGGATAAAAGGTTTGGTGACTGTCAATAGTTACACCATGGAGTTTGACTTCCTTGGAGCCACTATTGGAAACTTGCCCTATCTTAATCTAAATATCATTATTCTCAGTACCCGGAAAAATAAGTTGAAATTTCCTTGGATTAGCCACAATTCCATTCCATTACATGCAAACCAATCCAGAGCAAGTTTATCTTTAAACGCTTTAAAACAAGTTCAATGGTTGTGTCACATGTCATAACTTGGTGTGTCTCGCTGGTCCCAACCAGCCAGTCCGAAAGCTGAAATTACAAGGTCAATTTGATAACCTGGAAGAACTTCTTCACAACTCGAGCACCCGACCTGTCGAATACCGGACGGGACAAGAAATCGATCAAGTGGGTAATTCAACTATCTGCCAGGATCTGAGGTAGGCGAGACATCCCAGGTTGAGCAATATAGTATTATAATCGAAATCATAGTATTATTATCGAAACGGTAGTATCATAATCGAAATGATAGTATTATATTCGACTAATAGTATTATGATCGAAAAAGATAGTATTATAATCGAAGTGGTATTATTATAATCTAAACAATATATTATAATCGAGACGGTTGTATTATAATCGAGACGTCAGTATTATAATTGAAAAGGTAGTATTATATGCCGCTTTGGCGCGCCATAGTCATTGCATGTACGACTACTTTCTTTTCATCGAAACGATTATATCTCCAGCACAGTGTTATTATAAAAGTTTTGAGTCATACTATTTCTGGCGCAGATACACGGATGTAGCGAAATTTCAGAAGAAGAGTATGGGTCGTTAAAAAGTAATTATTTCCCACATACCGTACATGATCGATTTAGTGCCTACTCTCGAATAAGCGCCCCCCCCCCCCTTTTGAGCGGAATTTTTTTTATTAGCGCCTCTCTCTCCCTCTTTTAATTTTCAAGTAAAAAGACAAGTTTTAATCAAAAACATAGAAAAAGACATAGCACAGACATTTTGACGCTCAGTGACAACACACACAAGACACAGAAAATTTTCTTGTATTTGATATAGCGGGGTTTACCTTTATTGGAAAGAGCAGGAAAAGTGGGAGAGGAGGTGGTGTAGGTATGTATATAGCAGACAAGCATGATTTCGTACGTAGAGAAGATCTTGAAGATGAAGGAATTGAAAGTATTTTCATCGAACTACGATTCAAAAACTCGAAAAACATGTTAATATCAACGTTTTATAGAGTGGGTCTGGGACTCACCAGTACATCTCTCTAATAATTTTGAACATTCACTACAACTCAAGTTGTCATTAACAACGAAGGAGAAGAAAGAACTTATACTCCTCGGAGACCTAAACGTTAATTATTCATCTAAACAGGACCATAAAGAAATAAAAGACATTTTCACGCTAAATGGTATGTTTCAGATAATTAACAGTAACACAAGATTCGATTTACACCATCATACTTCGTCTTTAATTGATATAATATTCATTAAAAATACATTGGGTTGACTTAGCTGTAAAGAGACTCGAGGCTCAAGCATAACGAGAAAAGAAAAATTGAACACCCTTGAATGATAAACGAGGAAAGAAAACCCATAAGATTAATTTTAAAGCCAAATGTAACTTAAATCAATTTTATTGATGTTTAACTGCCTCGTTTTGGAAACGCTACAGGAATGAACGGCGTCTTTTTCTCTTTTTAAAATTTGGCTAGAAAAAGCGTCTTTTATGACTGAAATAAATCTAGGTAAATTGATTTTATTTAAAGTGTCTCAGCGTTTCAATTCAACAAATCTATCAAGTTTTAAATCCAGCAGAGTTTTCAGGTAAAATCAACAAACAGGTCCTGTAAAATCAACAAAGAATGTTTTATTTTTTTAACTTGTGGTTCACGGGAAAGACGCCGTGTAGGTATCGCTTGGTTTATATAACTTTCCAAACGATGCGTATTAATATTTTTTAACATCCCTATGGTCTAAGCATTTCACAAATTATCAATACGGCACATCTACAAGTGATTTTGGGGTCTACGTGACCTGTCTTGCGTTCCACCCGTGCCCGATTTTCCTGAAATAATCCGTGTTTCTTGACTCCGCGGGATGGCCATTTTGACAAATAGAATTATATTTTTCCTGATTTAAACCTATCCTAACCTTTGAGGAATGTCTTGAGGTAAATATAATTTGCTAAAACGCATTCATACTATTTGTAGTTCTTGAGATTTCGTTCAAAATGTAAGTTACAACTTCAAAATTTTACAAATTGTTCGTAGTCTTTTACTTATAACTCAGGATTTGTAAAAGATAACGAGACGAAATTTTGCCAAAGTGTACACCATGATTTTTTACATATGCATCAATCAAAACTGCATGATCTAAACATATTTAAAAGTTGTTTTAGGCTTATTTTTCTTACAGAAAAAAACACGGTTTTTCACTCTGATGGAAATTAAATTTTTAACACACTCCTCTCTGACTCGTCCGCAAATTACTTTTTTTCAAACGTGTTTATTTTAAATACCAAACGGGTACGTGGTAAACGAGTCTGCTAAATGACGTGCCCTACGTGCCCACGTGCCCTCATTTTTTTTACGTGCCACGTGCCCACGTGCCCTGACGTGCCCTAAGAATTTGACGTGCCCTCTAAATTTGAAGTGCCCTATAAATTTGACGTGCCCTAAGAATTTGACGTGCCCTCTAAATTTGACGTGCCCTCTAAATTTGACGTGCCCTAAGAAT
>JAUBWS010086275.1:0-11995 GCA_032270445.1 Darlingtonia californica | reverse complement strand
ATGATTCTTATGATATTCTTAATTTTTTGACAATTTTGAGCCTCGTGATTCTTATAAAAAGGATTCTTATAAAAAAAGAGTGTAAAGACTATGTTCCCGAAGCAGCCAGCATCGCAAAAACACTGAGTAGCAGATCCAACGACATGCATGTCAAAGTGGAGGCGCCCTAAATATGTGGTAAATTTTGCCCACCAAGGTTTTGTTTCCAGGAAAATTTTGAAAATAATGCAAGCTTTTAATTGCCTTTAAGAGGAGTCTTTTCATACTTCAAAAATCTAAGAGCTTTGTAGTAATAAAAAAAAGAATTTGGTTGGCAAAACTCCCTGGCTCCTGAGGTGTCATCAACCCTGCTGGTCTTTCTTTCCAGGAGGAAAATTATTTGAATCATCTAGCAGACTAAACTTTTTAAAAGAGTAAGTCAATATTTTGAAAATAAGCAAAGAAAATTTTTTAACTGATAAGGCATTAAATGCAAAAGATGTAATAATGATGAAAAATATATTCTTAAATCTGAACACTTCTAAATTTCTAGAAGAAGAAAAAATAGAGCAACTTCAACTTCATATTACGAAAACATATAAATTTTCACAACCACTAATTTCCCTCGAACTACAAACTACGGTGACCGAATAGGACAGAAAACGTTGGTTTTTCATTTTTCAGGAAATTCTTTGTTTTTTTTGGGAAAATCTCTGTTTTTCTTTTGGGAAAGTCTTTTCTTTTTTGAGAAAATCTTTATTTTTGGGAAAACGTTTTGTTTTGTCGCTTTTGCTTAGAAGCCTAACCTTTACAGATTTTTGATGTAAACATTATCACGAAATACACATTTTCGACGCAAATTTCTACCATTATGATTTTACACTAAACTCGAACTCAGTTTCCTCTTTAGCTATATAACTATTATAAGATTAACTTTTATTATTCATCAGAGAAATGTGATGCCGTTCAGCTCAGGAGCCACTAGCAGCTTTTGTTATCAAAACGCAGCAAAAACATGCTGCAATTTGTCCGCAGCAAATTATATTACTGGCTCATGCATATATAATTTTCATCAAAACACAACCATTTCTGCTCTTCTTGCGCCGATATCTTGTTCATAATAGCAAAAAACATTCATGCTGCAGTTTTTTTGCTGCACACTTGGGCCACTAAAAAATTATGCTGCAAAAGCTCTCGAGCTATGTCAGAGTATTGTGGTGGAGCAACAATTTTTGTTTTTATACATACGTATCGACGAGATTAATCTTTTCTCGAATAGTGCTCAACAATCAGGAGCTATAATACACTAATTGATGAAAAGAAAGACAACTTTTTTAGTTAGAACTTCAAGTTTCTTCCTTCATGAATGAATCTTGATGAATCTGTGAAGGAAGAAACTTAAAGTTCGACTAAAAAAGTTGTCTTTCTTTTCATCCATAAGTGTACATATATATAATATTAGAGTGAAACAAAATCATAAAATTTGCCATTGATGGAAATTGGCTAGTTGAAAGACAACTAAATAAAACGATGACATTAACACAGACATGCACAAGATACAGGAAAACACATCATATATATACATATTTCTGACCACCGAATCTTATTAAAGCCCCTACCCAATCATTTTTTAATTTTGGTCTTCGAGATTGCCTTCGCGAATTTGCAAGTCACTTTACCTGGGACCAATGATTACGCTTAAAGTTTTCATTAAAGATTGTCTTAGGAAGTTCTTTGATACCAGATACTGCGTATTTCTACTAGAGTTCTTTCTGTGTAAATTACGTTACGTTAATGATTTTCACATGAATTAATTTTCACAGTATTCGTAGACTTTCCAGTTTTCAAACAATTCATGAGAAAGCAAATCATAGAGAATAGACCTATTTGCTGACAGGACACTCCAACTGTAGTCCATATCATGATTTGCCGTGCTTGCTGTGTTTATTTCTACATTTGACGGCACATGTTAAGACACCTGCCAGACGATCGCAAGGTACCAACATTACACGGATAATGAATAGCTCTAGAAGATAGAAAGATTTTCCGAAAAAATAAACTATTCCAAATAAAGAAAGATTTTGTCAAAACCTAAAACATTTTCCCCAGAAAACTGAAACATATTTTCTCAAAATACCAAACATTTATCATTTAACAAGATTATTCTAAAATAACATTTCCCCTAAAAAATCAAATATTTTTTCCAAAATAATAAAGATTATCCCAAAATACTAACATTTTCCTAAAAAAACTAACATTTTCCCAAAAAAACTGACATTTTCCAAATGAATAAAGAGTTTCCCATACTAACAAACATTTTCCCAAAAAACATTTTTCAAACGTAAATAACAGGAATTTTCTGCCATTGTTGGCCACTGTATAGAACATATATTTCATATCTTTTCACTGACACTTTATACTCTAACTGTACTTGAAATACTTTCTTTGATGGTTGATGTTTGTGTTTCAAAATATAAGAAGTGAGAGTCATTGACAAAATAAACAAAATTCTCAGATTTCTCAATCTAAAGTTTGTTACAAGCCAGCTATGGCTATTGGCTTATTTTAGTAACCATTTTATTAGCTTTCTTGAGAAAATTGGTGGAAATTTATCGAATCAAAAAATCCAATCATATCAATCTTGATCCAAGGGCCTCTTCACTTTGCAGTTTTGATATCACTCGCATGGCTTGCTCGAATGAACGCTTGTGGAAAAGACCCTTAGCCCTGCATGAATCACCAAGATTGTTGGTGATTCATAATTGAAATAATTCATGCGATCACTATAATTTGATGTACTTTGTTGCTCCACAGATTATAATTTTGTGAGACTTTACACCACAACAAATCACGGAATATTTTGCATGAATTTGCATAATTATGTGAATACTTCTGTTTGGACGAATAGCGAAAGGACCATATCCATCATATCCATCATCCGGGAGCTGCATCTATTCTACGAGCGCCTAGTCGACTGACCCGAAAGAAATCAAAGTAAGCGAAGTAAAAATGTCCAGGGATCAAGATTGAAATCGATGAAATCGTTTTTTCACGGCTGAATTTAAAGAACTACAAATACTTATCTGTCAATTTGAAATTGATGATGATGTTTGACATGACTGAATTCTGTTTTTTACGTTCCGTAATCAAATATTTTGTGCATAATAATCCAATTTAAATTCAATTTTTTAATTCAATACTTTTACTTTAAATTCAATAATTCGTTTTCATTCACTACTTTCAGTAAACTTTGAGCAATTATCACGTGGCCATTAGGAAGTTCATTATACGGTATTATCTGATCCAACCTCTACACCGAGCCGAAATTTGTAAAATGCGTTTCCAAACATAGTTTCTGACGGCAAATACTACTTTAAATTAGGCATTTCGGCTTATAATGATATTGCACCTCGATTGGGCCTGAAAGTTATCTTTGATATTGCGACGTTTCATACCACGTTTGTTTGTTGAAATCTTCATGTTATCAAAATTTGATACTAAATTAAAAAGATTTAATGCAAATAGAAATGTCATGTAAAATCTCGTTAGCCCAATTGTACCCGGGCTTTTTGAGTTTTTTGTAGTCCGCGGGTAAGGGGGGGGTGCTTTTTTTGTTCGCGGACATAACTCCAAATTGGATTTTGCTACAAACTTCAAATTTGGTATGGAGGTATCCCTCAATGATATAACTAAAAAAATCATGCTGTATTAACAATGGTTACCATGTTACTTGATGACGTCATCACAAATGTCGATTACTGAAAAATAGATAGCTTTCTTTACAGACCTATATGTTCTTAACTTAGTGCTATTTTACAACTCTGTTCTGACTTTCTAAAATTTAAAAGAAAGATGGTATTGACTCAGTTAGAAACTGTTCAAAATTGAAAGTTAATATCATTACTGGTTCAAAAGTTTTTGGGGTCTTTCCTAAATATGTGCTATAGACTCGTTTATTTTGATTGCTTAAAAGTCAGCGATTCTATCATAAGGGAAATAACCAAAGTTCGTGATTTGTAATAAAATGGCTTTTAGTTAAAAATATGGACATAACCCGCCAAAATAAGACATTGCAGACGTATTCAACGTTCCCAAAATGCAATACACGTGTCTCTTTTTTGCAGGAAAGCCTGCTAAATCTTTGAGAAATCTAATTGTCTAAGAATAGCTCAAAAAATTCAGGACATTTTATTTCTCATCAAGCACATAAAAGTGCAAAGCTCAAAACACGAAATATGTGTATTTTTCTTCCAGAAAAGTTAAAAAATTATCAGCAATCAAATGGTCTCACAGAACCTCTTATATTCCACAAGACTAGAACTTTACACCGAACACATGAAAATTTCGGCAAAAAAAACAAAACATCTGTTTTTTTGTTTCAGGAAAACCAAAAAAACAAGTCCAAATTTCCAGGGAATTGAACAGTTTTGTTGAACATACCAAATGTCATACATATGACATTCGAACAGATATTTTGTGACACTGCCCAGTATGACTTGGATGTTGGGCATTTTGTACCTGACGTAAAAGTAAAAGTACTAGATACTAGATTTGGATTTAAGATAAACACCATTCTATTTGGCGATCAAAGTTTTTTGTAGCTTTAACAAAAGTTCTTTAGGAAAATGAAATGTCAATTACGCCTTGAGTAACCCTTTGTTTACATTTGACGTAAAGCACTCAAACTTGAATTTAAAAGTAAATCCTTTATCTTTTGCATAAACAAATGTTGTTTTTCATAATAAATGAATGTCTTTTTTTTTTTGCAGCAGAAACTTTCATGGGAAGATAATTTTTCCGTTTCCTTGTCTGTTCAAGAACCAGAAAATCAAATTTCATGTAATAACATTTTTTTTACCAACGGCAAAAAAGATTTAGTTTTAAGTTTGGGATTTTAGTTTAGCAGAAATGCTGTTATTTTGTGATTTTCACAAGCCGAGAGGAAATAAGCTAAGTTCTTTTCCCTCAGCTGTTTGATGGCAAGTGTTAAAGTCGACCTCAGCGCAATTCTTTACCTTTTTTATATCAATCACTAGCGCTCTTATACTCACCTCTTAAAGATCTTTTGCATCACGCTACAAACATCCTTTATTTGCCTCACTTATTTGACAGTAGAACAAAAGATGAAATATCTTTATGTTTGGCTGACAAAAATGAGATTCAGTTTATTAAGTGGAATATTTGGGAAATGGCCTTTTTGTGGTTCGATATTTGTGCTGAAGTCAGCATATAAAAAAAAAAAAAAATCCAAATGAAGCTCATTTTTATATCTTGAAAATTTCTATTAGGAGTAGAGTTAGCATCAGGTAACACTTAGCTTCCTTTAGATTTTACATGCGACGGAAAATCCCGTCAATTTTGAGTAAGTTTCGTGATTTGTTGTATTTATATCAATTTAGGCTAAAATAGGAGCATTGCACCAACAAAAAAATTGAACAGGGGACGAGACAGACTAACTATAGTCTAAATTAACACTCTAAGGCAAAAAAATAACTCACAACGGGAGTTGCACTTGGGAAAGTAGGAAAACTTATTTCATTTTCTTCCCGTATGAATTCCCGTTCCCGCGCGACAGGCCTATATCGCCCGCGCGCTTACAGTTTCTTATACGGACTAGTAAATACGCAACTCATTAACTATTCATTACGCTCTCATAAACCCCACCTTTTTTTGAAAAAATATGTCATTGCACAGTGCATAAAATTGTACGTGTGTCTCAACCAAAGTTTCATTTCAGTCGGCTTACTCAATTGTTAAGAGAAGCCAACACGTAATTCCGATAAAATCAAGCTTGAAAAAACACAAAGTAGTGTAACGAGGATTTATGATATACGAGTTGCGAGTTGCCAGTTACGAGTTACGAGTTGACATTAAAACCTCGAGTTACGAGTTTAAAATAAAATTCACGAGTTGAAAATTGAAATCATAAGATGAAAATTACAATCACGAGTTGGAATTAAAATCATGAACAAAGTAAAACAGGTCAATTCCCTTGAAATTTCATAGATGAATGACTCTAATGAATAGCTTTATTTCCTCGAATTTTACTTTCTGTGGAATGAATCAATTATTTCCTTGCTTCACGCAAACGGCGTGAAATCTGCAAAGCAAAACTGTGCTCAAGTGTATATAGCAGCTACATTATTGGTCCATAGAAATCCGCAAAAATCTATATTTCGTGGGTGTGACAGATAGAATTGGTCAATTTTGATTGAGCCAAGGATTACTTAAAATCTCAAATTTTTCCAAACGACCCCATTCTTGTTTTTTTTCCTGTTTAAGGGGCGGTGGTGTTGGTGAAGACAACTCCCATCCACTGGGTCCCTGGGTTGCGGATAGGGGAATGGCCTCCAGATATGGAGGTTAGCTGCGAATATGGAAATAAGCAGTCCCGGACAAAATCACGGGTTGCCCTTCAGCAAGGCATAGTACCCGACAGCGACGGATTAGTGGTGAAGTTATGGGCAGCTGCATAACGGATGCGACACATGGCGGAAAAGTTAACCAAGTCACTTAATGGCATAAAGTGACGGAAAACAGCATCGGTATATAGAAGTATTTCTTATTAATATCTTTTTTTTTAAACTACAAATAATGTTATCCAGTTGGAAAGGAGGAGTGTCATCCAGTTGGAATGGAGAAGTTTCATTTAACTTTGCGATCGTGTTTGATGATGATCCAAATCAAGTAACAAGTTCACAATCTGCTGATGTTGAAATCAAGGCATTTCTCGGAAGCAATGAGAGCAAATCAACGGTGTATAATACCAACAGTGCCAGTAACAGACTCAATAGTTTTTTGAGAAATGAAACCACAAAACATTATTATATTACCTCAGGTAATGACAGTGCCGGTATTGTCTTTGTTCAGCTCAAACGTAAGCTAGCATATAAATCACCATACCTTCACCAGCAAGTAAGGGCAAAGAAATTGAGTTCAATTTTGTTAGCCTCAGTGAGTGATGTTGATTCTAGTAATTCAGATGTTGACTTTAATATAGAGTCTTCTGACCATGATGTTAATCAAATTGAATTTGTGGATGAAGATTCAGTAGAAATGATTAAATCTATATCAGGACTAATTGAAAATGAATTTGAATCTAATGACCCTTTGAATAGTTACAGAGCTCCAGCCAATGAAACTTTGCTTATTTCTGAGATACCAAATGTTGTTATTGTTGATGAAAATGTTATTGTTGCACCTGGTGAAGGGCAAACACCTTATTCTTTACTAAGTGATGAGTTTTGTTTTCTTGCACATCCTCATTTGTTTTCTACTGGAAAGTTCGGATATAAGGTTGAACGTGAAGTTCCACTATCACCGGTTAAGTATTTCAATCAACGATTGCTAAATTATACTAAAGATTTTCAAATGATGCTGACTCCATTTCAGCTTCACAGAAAAATTAACATCTGTTTTAGCGCGAAATCTTACTAGACGTTAGTCGTGTTTCATTCACCTTTCAACGTTTACGTATCTCTACTGAGGACAATGTGGTAGGAAATAGCAGATCATTTTGGACTACGATCAAGAGACAAACGTCGGCAATTTAAGAGATATTATATTGAAGAGGAAGAATGGTGTGAGGCACAAGTCTTAGTCATCGGCCAACCAAAAAGGAAGAAGAAAACTCATTTTTTCCCGGTAATAGTTCTCAAGCACCAAATTTCAAAAGATATGATGCTTCATATGTTCCATAGATACCATAGGTACCATAGGTGTAGAGGTTGGAATTATTGAATGCTATATATATTATATAAACTGGCATACGTCGGGAAATTGAGATGCGAAAATTTCATATAATCATTAAGTTTGTTGACCTTTTTCAAGAAGGACTGAGTGAATCATGATGAGAACCATATGTGAACATACAGACAAGCATGTTTATTATGGAAGAATTATAAATTTCATTTTTTGTAGTACTTATTGGGATATTTCCAATAACCTGTAAGAATTTGCATGATGTTGTTAGGAATATCAGAAAACAAAATCTTCACCTAAACAATGTCCATAAGATATTTTCACCTTGGCATAATTTGGCACATTTCCACACTTTTTATGAATAACAACAAGATAACTTTTCCTCGTGTTCAATGTGCTTATATTTCTCTCAATTTGAGCCTCATTTGTTACTATACATTTTTCAATATGCTATAAAAAATCTGGGCTTATATGGAGTTTTTTGCTAGGATTTCGTGTGATTTGATTTGTTGATTGCACGCTTTTTTTTATAAGAATGGTTGTTTTTCGTTTCATGATGGATATTCTTAACTTTTTAGTCGAAATCGTCCTACTATATTCTTAAGTAGATTCTTAAGGCTATACCTAACTTTTCGTATCCAGGAACAATTAATATAACTCAAAAGGCAAAAAGGGGTAAAAGAATTAACTTTAAGACTTTAGGTAACACAAAGCCCAAGACATTATGTTCATAATGTATATAATCTTAACATGGTAATATTCTTAGACACTCTCAACTTTTTGGCCATTTTCATCTTGAACATTCTTATTTGAACATTCTTATTTTACGCTTTATAAAGCGTATTCTTATATAAAAAAAAGCGTAGAATGAAAGACAATGAAATACTACTAAATTTCAAAAGGAGGCAATAAAATGGTCTTTAAGATAAACTGACCCATAGCTGCCTTGTAAAAACTCCAGAAAATCTGAAAATTCCAGTACTTGTGTGATAGACAATACGTTTTTTCTATCTTCAATCATAAACTAATAAATCTCTTTCAAATAGTTTTAGAGCATTTGATGTGTCAGGCATTTTGTACACAATTAGGGGGCGTTTACACGTCAAATCTCATCCTGGGATGAAACTAAGTTCATCCCTGTCTCGAGTCAAAGTTCTCATACTGTTCCACTCCAGATTATTTTGCCCAAAAGGTCTTAAAATCGATAAAAGTTTCCCAACCGTCACACTTTTAGAGAAAGAACCTGAAAAGTTTGGTAGGATTTCAAGGAATTTCGCAAAGTTTTGAATCGCAAAAAAAAGAATTAGAATTGTAATAATGAACTACTAAGGGAAGAAATTGAGTGCAGAAGAAATATGTACGGAACAAATTTTGCGGAATTTATTTTTTTTATTTATTTTCGGCAAAAATTAATGCCGCAAAAATTGTTCTTCAGCAAAACTTTATTCCGCGATTTTTTTTTGCTTTCATATCCGAAAGAATTTGTTTCGCAAAAGCATTTGCGTAAAAGGTCGTTTTTATTATCATTTTGTTCATCGTAAGTCTTGAACTGACACGGAAAAGAAGGTGGTAGAGGAGCTTGAGAAGAAACAAGAAAGCGTGTTATGTTCAGAATTTCATATTTATTCGTCTATTATAATAATAATACAGTCTTCTCTGTTATCAGCTTTGCCACAAGAGCTGCTAACTTTGCTCTTAACATTGAAGAAAGATCTAATGTCTGGAACATTAGTTTTATCTTTCTTCGACCTTTTATATCTTGTTGTTGCCCTAGATGCTTCATATGCATCATGGACATGCATCGTATCCTCAGACGGTTCGTCTTAAGACAAATATGACCCACAATCGGGGGCAAAATTAGATGAAACACTTGGAGTTTTTATATGATTTTCAACTTAGAAATGAGTTCCCCCTTTCCCCCTTCAAATAATGTTGTTTTTTTTCATCAATTTTTGATTTCAACATTTTAAGCAAATTCCACACAAATTTAGAAGAAACTCAACATGTTACATATGTTACACTAATTTATAAAGAAATATATATATATTTCTTTTTAAATAGTGTAACATGTGTAACATGTTGAGTTTACAGTACGTTTCACAGTAAAACTGGTGTATTATGTGGTGTAACATGTGGTGTAACATGTGTAACATGTGTAGATTTTTCTAGATTCTGGAACAAATTCTAGTGAAGAATGAAATCAGCAAAGCATCTCCTGCATGGCTGCACTTTTTTCTGCTCCTCCTCTTTGTATTGCCTTCTGAATTCAATAACACGCCATCTGCTTGCCATCATATCATCTTCCTTTGGGTCCAACTCATTGTATGTGCCACGATATTTAAGTTTCCCCTTGGTTGTTGCAAAAAATGCAACACCATTTTTGATGCACACATCCTCGGTGTGTAGATTTTTCGGGGCTGGTAAATGGACAGTTTCCCCTTCTAGTAACAATAGCAAATGTCGCCAGGAAATAGTTTCTCTGCAAAAGCGAAAATCATTCAGTAAGATTACGCGACGCTTGTCAGCACCGATCCAAGCAAATTTGTCGTTACTAGGGTTTTCAAACATGCTGCCTTTGAAAGTTAGTGTTAGCGGCTTCAACAAAAATGTTTTAGCGCAATTTGGGTCTCCTACAAGGAGAACGTTTCAAAACTTTCCCCGTCCATAAGCAAGTGCATCTCTCACAGCAGATGAAAAAATTTCTCGGGCAATCCCATTATCTCTCAAAACTTCCAGTGCACACTCTAGCCATAGACCATCACAAGTACACATACTGAGTGCAGCAGAATTCATTAAATCCATTCTTGTCAATGACTTATCTTGAAACCTTTCTGCTGCACTCTTCATCTTCCATGTTTTCGAAATTACAGCAGACTTTCTATAACTCGACTTTCTATAACTCGAACTCTCTACAATTCGAACGGTTATACTTGGTCCCTTCAGCTAATATTTAGGCCAAAATACTTTCTAGAACTCGAAACCTCCACAACTCGAACGATTTTTTTGTCCCCCTTGAGCGTTCGAGTTATAGAGAGTCTACTGTACTTCTCTAATACATTTTCTGGCTTGCGCAGAACATAGTCAGCAAGATCATTTTGGCCAGCTTCTCTGCGCTGATGAGCTTCCAACATGAGTTCATCATAGTTTTTAATGTTGTGTCTTTCGCAGAAAGAAGCAACATCAGAATTATCCAAGCGTTTCTGTTTGGAAAACAAAGAAGTGGCGCAAGCTCCTTCAGATTGTCTCCCCTTGGACTTTCATCTGTTTTGCTCGATTGAGGTCTTAGTACGGGAAGAACAAGCTTCTCCAAAATTTGGATGCTCTTCGCTGTGAAGAGTTTCATTATCGTTCTTTGTGACATACCGGTAGGCACTCAAATAATAATTAAGTATTACTCCATGCTCTTGTTGAACGCGTTGTTTTACAGAAAACCACCTTTTCACACCTGTTAACTTGAAACAGAGATGGTAATGGCTATTATCATCTTTATGAAGCTCCCTTGCACATGCCCAATAATGGACCTTGACACCAGACTGGCCAGCATTGAATGCTGACACAACTGCTTCAGCAAACTCCTGGCGTGTAGGAAATTTAGTCATGTTTGCTTGCGAATAAATCACCAAATATTGGCGGTGGCCACCTTTTTTTGAAGCAGCATTTTGAAGTTCAGCCATGTTTAATTATCAAGTAATGTTATCTGAAATTTAATGAACTGTATATACTGTATATATCGAATTTACAAACAAAGTTGTACATAGAATAGATTTTATTATTCAGTTTATTGCATTTTTAAACAGTATTTATCGCAAATAGAAAACACAGTTCTTTCACTGATTAAGATCCTAAACTCACAGCAAAGCATCAAAAATGATAAAGGGAAACTATATTAAAACACTTATATAGGACTTAAAATCGAACTGAAGTACTAAAAAGTCAAATACCACACTTCAATTTACCCTTCTGCACGTGCTTAGAGCATTTCGTGCCATTCGAGGCTTTCATTTACTTTCGATTTCAATTTCGTGCGTCTTTTACATGAGAACTGCTGAAGACTGCGCATTTGTTTATAACAACAAAGATGGCGGCGCAGACGGTGGCGATAGACACGCTGGTGAATTTTCAG
This sequence comes from Darlingtonia californica, assembly GCA_032270445.1. Taxonomy (NCBI): domain Eukaryota; kingdom Viridiplantae; phylum Streptophyta; class Magnoliopsida; order Ericales; family Sarraceniaceae; genus Darlingtonia; species Darlingtonia californica. Next base: position 192 of record JAUBWS010086275.1, on the reverse strand, counting down.
CTTCATATCGACAATTTCAAGGACTTTAAATGGCTAATTTTTGGTGCTTAAGCTGAGTTTTGATATTACTTGTTTTCTCAGACAATCGGGGACAAAATTAGATGAAACACTTCTAGTTTTTTATGATTTTCAACTTAGAAATGAGTTCCCCCTTTCCCCCTTCAAACAATGGTGTTTTTTTCATCAATTTTT
>JAUBWS010086264.1:0-11175 GCA_032270445.1 Darlingtonia californica | reverse complement strand
GCTGTTGAGCCCCCCCCCCCCCCCCCACCCCCTACCAAACATGCAAGTCCCCCCAAGAGTGTCAGTCCCTCTGATAAGAATAAGGTCCCTGGGTCCCTTTTTTTTTTACAGCCGGATGATACCCAGCGCTCGTCTCGCAGAACTGAGAGTGTACCACCTAAAGGAAAAAACATTCACAGGAAGTTTCGCAGTTTCACGTTTTTTAGCCTTTCCGTAAAAGTTTCGTTTGCTAAATATTTTATAATTACACGCTTTTTTCATAAGCAACGCCTTTTGTCAACTTAGCCTCAGTGTTGCTTACAATCTAGTTCTTAATTGTTGCTTGAAATTGGCTTTTTTGAGACTTGTGTTGTTTATAAAGGTATTACAAGAAAAACGTGTACTCTAGCGTACCGAATATTCGTCCCCACCCCCCCCCCCCCCCCTCACCCCGATTATAAATTTACAATTCAAATTCAAAACTAACTCAAGAATGTGTACAGACCGGCACAAAAGTCATTAAAAAACGGCTAAAATTCAGCATGAGACTTGAATTTTAATGATTTTATGTCATTAAAGAAACTTGTGAGCCTGAAGTATATGACCGCATTTTGTTCTTCTTTTACTATATTTGTACTAAAATAGTTTTTGCGTCATTACCCTCCTCAAGATTCCAAAGGTTCCCAAAATAATGAAAATACACGGTACAAAAGTGGTTAAAGGAAGTTAAATTAACAATTAATCTAATCAAAAAACTGTTAAAAAAATTATGCTTTAATATATTAGATTCAAAATCAATAAAATAAACTGTTATTTTTATTAAGAAACTTGTGGGCGAGAGAAACGTTCTTGCGCGAAATATTGTGAGCACTTTAGGATAAACCCTGAAGAAATCCAAAAGATTTTGCAAATTTCTATTCGGATCATTGCTAAGAGCCAAAACAGTTGATATTTGAAGTTAATACATCAATTTCGAGTCTCTTGGCTTCGAATTTAGCTTTTTATGTAGACCAGTGATATGGAGGCGCCCTTCTATATCCCTGTGTAGTCAAAAAATCATAGTAGTTGTTAGCTAAGGTGTTTTTAACATAATTGGATAATCTTTCGCGAATTTTTTCAACACAAAATTCGTGGCATCAACGTTCGTAAAAAAGGTCAAAAGTAACGCTGCAACCCTTCTTGGCCAAAGCTTCTAAAAGTTCATTTAGAGTAAATCATTAGGAGAAAACATCATTATTAAGGTTACTATGGAGACTTTTCCAATAACCTCCGCAAGATATCAAACTGGATTCCAAGACATTTGAATGAATACAATAAAGCGAGTCTAGTTGCTAACTCTTAACCTTTAAGGAGTTGGAGACAAAGAAGGAAATATTTTGGTCAAGTCTGCCGTTTAAGACATAAATATTTGAGAACATAAATAATTTTTTCTTGTAAAATCGTATTAACACAAAGGAAAAATGTGTGTAATTTTGTACCAAATGAGGGACAATAAAATCCCGATAGTATATGTCTTAAATTGCATTGAAAAACAACGACTAGCAATAATATCTCTCAAAATCAAAGCATAAGCACACTTGTTTATGTTGCAATTGCTTCTCTCATATTCTTTTCTATTTTTTCGAGTTTGACCTCGGTTGAAATTAAAATCATTGTCGCCTAGACAACACAAAATCAAAGATATGGTATTGCAAATAAAGAATCTTTCTACACTGATGGTATTTAATACTTGGTTCTTATAATGATACTTGATGAAATTCGGAGTTTTATATTGTCAATATGTCAACAAACTATGTTCAAAATATATTGTCAATCTTAGATAAAAATTTCCCTTAATCTCTTCGCAAACTGCGAGCGTTCGTCAATCTATCTGAATCTTTTATTGAAAAGATTTTAAATTTTTGGTATCTCCCCTATCTACGGAATCCGGTTACAAGCCATGTCCAAAAATAATAAAATGCAAATATAAGCTTAATCTATTAAAAGATAATTTAGAAAATTTGATATCCTTATTCAAAAAATTCAAAAACTCCTATTCTCAAATATAAAGCTAATCGATATACAAGGTATCCAGAAAAAAAGGAGTGCTCTTAGTTCATGATTAACATTTTTTTGTAAATCTATAAAAATTGTTTGCATGTGCATCTTTTAAACTTTAACCGTTCCATTTTTTTCCGGAGACCCTGTACATTGGTAATAATCTGTGCCCTATTTCATTATCATCGCCAACTTAAGCCAGTTTTCCACAACTGCTAATTGTTTGCACGAAATACTAAATTTTGATTGTTTGGTTGGTTAGCGTCAATTTTCAATTTTTAATTTCAAATTGAAAATTGAATTGAATTGAAAATTGGGGCAAAATTCAATTTTCAACTTGAAAATCAAATTGAAAATTGATTGAACGTTTTATACACAGACGGGTTAGTCATGTTTCTAAAACTAAATTTTATTGTTTTTGGTCGAAAATTTGTTGTTCCATACGAAAATTTTGCACCGTACGAAAAATTTGCCAATCGAAAACCGGCTTAACTCTTTCTCAAATATTGACATCCAAAGAAAAGTCTAAGCTTTCGTTAGGATGAAATTTACCAAAAAAATCGGAACCAAAATTTTTTTGTCGTGAGAATAATGTTTGTAATTTTCTTTGCTATTGGTAAGATTTGACGAAATTCTTTGCAAGATAAACGTTGTTGATAGCAAGTCCCAATAGTCAGTTTATCAATGACAACACCTTTGCTTATTTGTGATTCATCGATCTCATTAAAATTGCGATATGAAAATTCATTACATGAGAAATCGATTTCCTTCAATTGGGAGTCTGGTGTCAATCGTTTAAATAAACGATATAACGAAAGTTGAGTCAGTTCGTTATCACTCACATCAATACTTTCTACATGAACAAGTAAATCCAACAGTACTGAAAATATTTCATCGGTTAATGAACAGTAAGCAAGTTTGACTTCACATAAGTTTATAGGATTTGATATTTGATTTTCACAGATGGCTTGATCGATCTCTTCAAAATGATCTTTTGAAAATTCATTGAATGAAAAATCGATTTCCTTCAATTGGGAGTTTGGTGTCAATCGTTTACATAAACGATATAACGAAAGTTGAGTCAGTTCGTTTTCACTCACATCAATACTTTCTACATGAACAAGTAAATCTAACAGTACTGAAAATATTTCATCGGTTAATGAACAGAAATCAAGTTTGACTTCACAAAAGTTTATGGGAATTGATATTTGATTTTCACGGATGGCTTGATCGATCTCATCAAAATGATCATTTGAAAATTCATTCCATGAGAAATTGATTTCCTTCAATGGGGAGTCTGGTGTCAATCGTTTAAATAAACGATATAACGAAAGTTGAGTCAGTTTGTTATGACTCACATCAATACTTTCTATATGAACAAGTAAATCTAACAGTACTGAAAATATTTCATCGGTTAATGAACAGTAACGAAGTTTGACTTTACGTAAGTTTACGGGAATTGATATTTGATTTTCACGGATGGCTTGATCGATCTCATCAAAATTATCATTTGAAAATTCATTCCATGTGAAATCGATTTTCTTCAATTGGGAGTTTGGTGTCAATCGTTGAAATAAACGATATAACGAAAGTTGAGTTAGTTCGTTACAACTCACATCAATACTTTCTACATGAACAAGTAAATCTAACAGTACTGAAAATATTTCATCGGTTAATGAGCAATACCGAAGCTTGACTTCACGTAAGTTTACGGGAATTGACATTTGATTTTCACGGATGGCTTGATCGATCTCATCAAAATGACCATCTGAAAATTTATTACGTGAGAAATTGATTTTCTTCAATGGGGAGTCTGGTGTCAATCGTTTAAATAAACGATACAACGAAAGTTGAGTCAGTTTGTTATGACTCACATCAAAACTTTTCAGATCAACAAGTAAATCCAACAGTACTGAAAAATTTTCATCGGTTAATGAACAGTAAGCAAGTTTGACTTCACGTAAGTTTACGGGAATTGATATTTGATTTTCACGGATGGCTTGATTGATCTCATCAAAATGATCTTTTGAAAATTCATTACTTGAGAAATTGATTTCCTTCAATGGGGAGTCTGGTGTCAATCGTTTAAATAAACGATATAACGAAAGTTGAGTCAGTTTGTTATGACTCACACCAATACTTTCTACATGAACAAGTAAATCCAACAGTACTGAAAAATTTTCATCGGTTAATGAACAGTAAGCAAGTTCGACTTCACGTAAGTTTACGGGAATTGATATTTGATTTTCACGGATGGCTTGATTGATCTCATCAAAATGATCTTTTGAAAATTTATTAATTGAGAAATTGATTTCCTTCAATGAGGAGTCTGGTGTCAATCGTTTAAATAAATGATATAACGAAAGTTGAGTCAGTTCGTTATCACACACATCAATACTTTCTACATGAACAAGTAAATCCAACAGTACTAAAAATATTTCATCGGTTAATGAACAGCAATAAAGGTTGACTTCACATAAGTTTACGGGAATTGATATTAGATTTTCACGGATGGCCTGATTGATCTCATCAAAATGATCTTTTGAAAATTCATTACGTGAGAAATTGATTTTCTTCAACGGGGAGTCTGGTGTCAATCGTTTAAATAAACGATATAACGAAAGTTGAGTCAGTTTGTTATCACTCACATCAATACTTTCTATATGAACAAGTGAATGCAAAATTATCGAAAATACTCTGTCTGTGAAACGATACCCAGTCAGTGAAAAACTTTTTAAGTCCCTAGCCGATGTCAACTGTTGTGCAAACTGGTATACTACATTGTCGGGCATTGTCTCACCACATTCCATTATCTGAAGATTTTTAGTCATACTCACAATATTCAATATAGTCTTAAGATCATCATTATCAATATTTGCATGCTTTAACTGGACACTTTGGAACAGAAAATGTGGATAATTGTTGGAAATTAAATTCAACATATAGTTATATTCAAAAGGAAAAGCTGTTTTTCTGCTGCTTTCGTAATCTTTCATCACCTCCAATTGCTGCAATTGTGGTGGAATATCTTGATTTTCAAATACCATCTTGGCAAAGAAACTTAGTGGTGAAATTTCTGATTTAATCTTCAAAAGAAACATCAAACTATCCACCATTATGTCTCTGCGAGTTTTTTTCTTTATTTCTTGGAGAAAATCAAACAATATGGAAGCTTTATAATCTCCATTTCCACAACTGATACCTTGAATCCCAGCAGCTATGATAATTGTGTTGTCTAGATAAGAGTCAAGTGCATGAATATCGATCTCATCACACATAATGTGAAAAGCAGCAAAAAGTTCTTGGAATGTTAAATGAAGAAATTGGTAAGTGGTGATGCCTGATTCTCCTTTTGTTGATTTCAGTAAGATGCCCATGTCTACCAGCTCATTGAAACATTTATTTTCATTAGCTTCAAATATGATCTGCCTATTTTCCAATGTTTCAAAGGCAAATTTGAAAATCCCCATAAGTTTTGTTAGATTAATAATTTTGGTAAATTTTCGTAAGCTTATTCTGTGGCTGCTATTCTTCTTCTCCCAGTGATTTCTCCAAAAGATCAAAACACAATACAAAAGTAATTCGGTAATCCTTGAAGGTTTTTTTTCCAATGGATCATCTTTAAAAATACTAACAAGTATTTGCATGTATAGTGGTATGGTAGACATTTTCTTTGTTACTTGTGATTGTTTGATCATTTCTAAAAATTCATTAGCTTTTTCTTGCTTTAAGTCTTCAAACTGTTTGTACACAAACTCTCTTGCGCTCTCTTTGTTAAAACCGCACACTTGGATATTAGTCGTTGAGAGGCCAAACTTTCTTTTTCGAAATGAAGCTAGCTGGTTTGTGATATGAGGTCGTCCAACCATGATGCACTGAAACTGCTTCATAAATTTACGATCAAGCAGTTTAGAAATCAAATTGACTTTTGATGGAAATTTCTGGTTTTCAATGTTTTTAATATCTCTTAATTCATCGATACCGTCAACAATGATCAACACATTGCAACCAATTTGTTGAACAATTTTTATATCAACGACGTCAGGAAAAATGCGTTGAAGTAAATCCTCAGCTTTTTCGTTTGCTATATCTTCATATTGATCATTCAGCTCCCGGCAAATAATTGGTAGAAGAAAATGAACACGGCCTCCATCGTTCCCATTAAAAAGCCGTCCTTTATACCAATCAGAAACCATTTTTTTCACCAGGGTTGACTTGCCGATACCAGCAATACCTTCTATGAAAATGAGCTTCTCTTCCCTTGATATCAATGCAAGTTTTTCTAATGATACAACATTTTTTGAAACCTCAAGTGATTCCCAATGATTTCTCAATTCTTTCGTCACATCATACTTATCTACATGAATGTCGTTGGTTATTGTCAATTCAACATACATATCTTGGACGTCTTTTTTATCCAAGGCATCTGACCCATCTCTGTTCAAGAATGGCTTCATAGAAAAACGCTTCAAATAGTTTTCATGAATATTCTCCCTAGAGCGCTTGGAAGCACGTTGTAAACCTAAAAGAGGAAGGTAAAAATGTACGTTAAAATGTATGTTTCAATTTTGATTAGTAACCTAAATCTGAACGATATCTTTAGAAAACTTCTAAAATCTAACTTTTCTTAAAAAAAGGAAAAGTCTGAAATTAAGTGGAATTTTAGTCGGTTTTTTCATCCTGTTTTTTTGACAGCGCAATCTCCTTTTCCTTACCACTGAGACTGTTACGTACACAAACATTCACATCCACAAGTGGTTATTTTCATTGTCAACCTTTCGTAAACTGTGGAAAGCTCGAAATTCAATCCTACGTTACTCTGTACCAGAGTCTTCTCACGGAAGGACTTAAGTAGACTCTGATCCAATTCGCAAAGTTGTTCGATTCTCAACTTTTTTGAAATGCAGCCGTGGAAGAGTGTCATAACTGTCGGTATTATATTATGTCGGTATTATTATATTATCAATGTAAACAAAACCTGGTTTAATGCGAGTCGTGAGAGAGAGAGAGAGTTTTATTAGCTGATCAAAACAACCTTTTGAGGCTCAAAAAATATCGAGCTGAAAACGCTAAACTGCAACTGTAAATTATAAAACAAATCTTGAGAAATATGTTTCCTTTGGGTCCAGAAAAGTACAAAAAAGCTGCAATAAAAGATAACTGAGATAGGTATTCGGAAAACCGAGACACGGGACTCGCATTTTCGATATGATTCTGCGCTCTAAGTTCAGATATGGGAGGTCAATTATCATGGAAATAATTCAAAATTTTTTTTTGCTGTGTTGTGTTATATTACGTTGTACTGTTTTATATATCTATTGTTCTAAGTCGACACTGTTTTATGTTTCTCTTATCCTATATGCTTTACATTAGAACACCAGATTATATAGAACAGTAGAATATAGAGAACGATAGAATATGTAGAACAGTAGAACATATTAAGAGTAGATAACATAGATTAATGAATTATAAGAAGAGTAGGCCACATACAACAATAGAACATATCTAGAACATTAGAACACGGACGATATTGTAGGTTAGCGTGTCGTTATTATCTCCATCATAGACGGATTCTCATACATACCAGATTATATATTTGTTTCCGGTTCTAGGGTCTCGGGTATCAAAAATAAGGGTTCCAGGTCCCGGGTCTCGGTTTTCCGAATACCCAACTGAGATATCATGTGAAAGAAATATTACCAATCGTCATAAATCATTTCTTAGGAACATTTATTAACAATGCATCGTAAAAGACTTGCGTTTTCGAATGTCAAAAGAAGTTGATGATTTTTTTATTTATCTCAAGTCTTCGCTACGTACTAGTATTCAGTTAGGTTAATTGTTTAGGGCGCTGAGCAGTAAATTCATGGTCTTTTGTTCGAGTCTCAGAGTGAGAGAAAATTTTGGTTTTCAAATTTCAATCAGCTCGATGTTTTGAAATGATTTTTTTTACAAATTTTAACCTTTTCATTTGATTTTAGGCAAACAATAAAGAATGGCGTCAGAAAAAGACGAGAGCTCTATCCAGCACTAGCAGATGCAAACAAACACAACCCACCGGTGGCTCCAGCACAGCTCTTTATACATAACACTAGATACTTTTTAAGTATTTCAATTTCGTCAATATTGAATACGTCTAATGTACAATTTTTGTTCCGTTATTTACGTGAAAACGAGAAAGTGAAAGTGGAAAATATTTTTCTTGCGCTTTTGACACAAATATAATACAATCAATTTGAAGTTTATTTTCATCGAAAGTCAAAGAAGATCACGGAATGTTCAGTTTAATTTGTTGTTAGCTAGCATTTTATGGTTCGGACCACTGACACTTCTTAACTACTGAAAGAACACTATATCAAATGTAAGTGGCCTCTTTTAACGCATCGAGCAAATTCCTGTTTTGTTATAGGCCAAGCATTTACGGATCTAAGATCTTAAGAACCATAAGCTTTAAAGGCTTGAAACTTGGTCTACATTCTTCAAATTTGATTAAAATTTCAATTTTCTCAAGGATTATGATAATTGACAACTTTTAATGTTCTTTAAGATTGGTCTGTAAATACAAATTCTGGATATTCAAGATGTCAAGAACCACAAGGTCTTTACGCAAAAATACTACCAGTGATAAGTAACAATATAGGGGAGTGTGTAAAGTTTTAATTCAAGTTTTATCAGTACATTACAGACTGGTCTGTAAAATACCAAAAATGCCCCTTTAGAAAGAAAAGTGTCGTTTGACTTGCAACATCTACCATAACCTTACATAGTCAAGATCCACTGATTAAATTCTTAAACCGAAACCATTACTAGTTCTTCAGATCTTAAATTCATGCAATCTGTACTTCTAGACCGGCCTTAAATACACAATAGTAAAAACCGAAATAATTTGCCAAGTATCACAATTATTTATTAAAATTGATTTTTTGCAAGTTTGAAGATTCACTGGGCGAAAAGCCAACTTTCCCATATGGGAAATTTAGAAAATATGATATTTCCTAATTTATTTGTTGGGAAATGTCAACTTTTCTGGAACTTATTGATCTTTGGGAAATTCGAGTTTTCCGAAGAAAATTTTTTGTGAAAAGATGAGATTTCCTAATTTATTTCTTATAAAAAGATGATATTTTTATAGATTTAAAAAACTGAACTTTCCAATAAAGAAAATCTATGAAAAGATCAGATTTTATAATTTGTCTTCCTTTGGAAAGATGATGTTTTCAAAGATTTGTAAATCTGAACTTTCCAATAAATAAAATCTATGAAAATTTCAGACTTTCTAACTTTTCTTCCTTTGGAAAGATGATTTTTTCAAAGATTTATAAATCTGAACTTTCAAATAAATAAAATCTATAAAAAGTTCAGACTTTCTAACTTTTCTTCCTTTGGAAAGATGATTTTTTCAAAGATTTGTAAATCTGAACTTTCAAATAAATAAAATCTATAAAAAGTTCAGATTTTCTAACTTTTCTTCCTTTGGAAAGATGATATTTACAAGCGCTTTGTAAATCTGAACATTCCAATAAAGAAAGTCAATAAAAAGATGCGATTTTCTAACTTTCCTTTTTTTCGGAAAAATGATAATTCAAGGGATTTGTAAATCTGAAATTTTCTATAAAGAAAATCTGTGAAAAAAAAGCGGTGATGCAGCGATACACACAGGAAAAGTTTTCAAAATCCCAAACTCCGGAAATATCAATATCCGGATCCGGGTTTTCGAAAGGCTTGGTATTTTTTTCCTGAAGGTTTGCAATTTTTAGATTATTTAAATTTCTTGTATGTCATCTCTCAAACAAGTTTTCATCGTTTTGGTGCGTTTAAAGTAATTAACTTATTGGTACTAAAAACATATCCAAAATTTAAAAGAATTCATCCTCTAGATCATTTTAAAATGAGCAAAGTATACAAATCTCTTCAGTTTCTCTTTACCTACCATTCGCACTTTTGTTTAATGATAAAGAGCGAGAATTTCACAGTTTTTTCTTTTGTTTACTGAGACTTCTTGATTCCATTAACTAGACAAACAAAGAGTTTCATTTGAATAGCATGTTGACATGTTCACAAAGAATGAATTTTGCTAATAACTGAACATGTGATTGGCTTATGGATATCTTATTATACAATTAGCCAATCATCGATAAGAAATTCAAAAGGTTATGAGCGCGAAAAAACATTTAGTAGTTTGTTGTGTTGTGTAAAAAATAGAGAGACATCGTTGGATCAAGCAGATAAGAAGCAAATGACAGGCCAATTTTTGTCGACAAGTCGACGTAAATACAAGTAAGTGATAAGAAATCTATATTTGTTGATTATAATGTTGAAGTGGGTCCTCTATAATGTAGTAATGTTATATTTATCTTTTGTACTTTCATAATATCTCAAGGAAGATTGTGCAGTTTTATTAGTATTTGCTTGAGTTATGTATGTTAACATCCTTTTATTTGTTCTTTGTAACTTAACATATACAAAAAAGGAATTTATTTGGAAAAATATTCATCGCCATACTTGTTTAAAAAAGCTCAAAATAAGTAACATTTAACGAATAGTTTTTTATGGTAAATGAGTACCCGTGGCCGTGCTGTTTAACTCTTGTTGTCTTATGTATCTTTCTTTCGACATTTCCATCGAAGATTATTGCGAGGATATGACCTCATAAGACGATGAAAACGCACAACAAATATAAAGAATATTAAGCTGCTATCGTGTCAATTTATTTTCACCTAATTTATTTGTACGTTTTTATAGTTATGTTGTATAATTTTTAACTTTTTTGTCTATAGCTATAATTTTGAAAAAATCTCTATTTATGTGTTCTGAAGTTTTTTTTCTCCATAGGCTTGGTAGGAACATACTCCTAAGTACTTTGTGTTGATTTTCCATTTGTACCGATTGAAAGAAAAAACAAGTTAGATTTGATATTCATTCTGACAAATCTATCGTCCATAAGGCACATTTGTCAGAAAGGTTGGGTTAATTTTATCCTGGCGGCTCTTGAGACTCTCCCGTGTATCGGTTTGAATAAGCTTGCATGGGCGTGCACTTACATGTAGTTACGATTGCCAGAGCCTTGTGCTGGTCAACTTCAGGTGATGTCCGAGTCTTGTGGCATCGTTCCAGATGGACTCGCTGGCCTTGCACATTCAAAGTAACGCTAAGGAATGA
>JAUBWS010086253.1:0-11997 GCA_032270445.1 Darlingtonia californica | reverse complement strand
CAATAGTAGGCCATTGGTATCGGAGGAAACATTTCTGTCTAACAAACAACCAGGAACACTAAAATCATTGATAAAACTATTTTATTTAGTTTTGAAGTGTTCTTGGACAACATGTGATTCAAATAATTCAAAATGTTAGGGGAGTTCAGGAACCATCAGATACCTATTTGTGTTTAATGACTTATAAGTTCTATCGCCATTGTTTATTTAGAATGAGGTCAAGATCCTTATACGATCCCAATACCCTGGAGTTTTAGCCAAATTAAATGCAACTGAAAATACGGAACAACATGAACATTGTCAACGGACCATCTCTCCAAATTTTTCATTTCCTTGATGAAAAGGTCCCTTAGACAACATTTTTGAAGGACATTTCAAAAGTTAAAAAGATATAAATGTAAACAAAAGCAGTATCTCTGGGCTGTATCTCTTTAATACTTCTAAGTTACCTCTGATAACCTCTTTTACCTCTTTTACCTGAATTTTGGTTGCAGCTCTCTCATAAATTACAGAGCCACAACAACAAGGAAACATGATATAATTCAAAAATAATAACACTCTAATAAGACGAAATAGCTTTCGACAGAAATTTAAGTCTCGATTATGTTTTCAAGTAATCGAGAATTCATAACTTTTTAGTGTTACTTTTCTAACCGCCGTGTCGCCAGTGTTCTTATTACATTAGCAAAGGTGATCGCGCGGCGTATGAAATTTAAGATCCGCTTAGGTCATGCTAGTCAGAACTGTCATCTTGCGCGTAGCAGAAGAAGCGTTACACAGCCCATATTCTAATACGGTATCGCTTTTAGCTGCTACCGTAATAACTCAAAAAATGTACAAAAACGGAACTTGGTTGAAATTTATTTATGTACACTTCTGCTGAAATTGTTAAATGATTTCTTAAAAATTTAATCTAAACCTCCCCTTTTCATGATATCACTTTTGTTTTTAACAGTAGCGATACTCAAATTACTAAAGACAAACACTCCTCCTAAGTAAATCAAGCAGCTCAAAGTTGTTTCGACATGAAAGAGAAATTAATTTGAATTTCTGAAAGAGAGAAGGAGAGCTACTGTAGTTCGCGTTTTTCTTGGTCAGGATACCTACATACGCTTTTGTATTTTGTAATTTGTATTTTGCGTTGTTCAATTTGTAATACACTATGCTACCGTACGCGTGGCGCAATTGGGTTACTTACGTTGCAATTTCACCCTTTTTTTATAAAAACATCGATTTCGATAAGCCTTCGAATGTTTTTAATTCTTTTTGATTTTAAGGTTTGAAATCATTGAATTGATGAAAATTTATTTTTTTGATATGTTTCCTGATATGTTGTACAGCTCAAAAGGTTGTTTAAACATGTCTTATTACAAAATTGAAAAATCTTCTTTCTTTCACAAGATATGCGACTTTTTAATGGTTTTGGACATACTGGTTGGTTTCCTCATACGGAGAGTAAAAGTGTATAGATTTCTTATAAGGAACTTATTTTTCCATATACGAAGGATCGGTAAACATTTTGAAACAATATATCTCATGAACAAGAAAAGATATGAAAAAACTGTTAAAACTGCTGTGAACAGAATTTTAAGCTCTACAACATAATAAGAAATTATTTTTCATCGCAGAATCTCTATAAGGTTTGGAAAATGTCGAAGTTCTAGTAAAATAGTTATATGCAGTAATGTTACGATATGGAAAAACACTAACGTCAGCCATTTTCATACGTGCTTGATTCCGATAATGTCAAACTTCAAGGAGAAGGAAATACCATTCATTATAAGGTCATTGAAATAACGTTTAACGACTTTTCAATTCTGGTCTTGGCTTGCAGATCTACCCTGGATACGCTAATAGTTGAGCTCAAAGTTTCCTGATTTTCTGATGTACCCTTACGTGGCCCTTATATGGTTCAAAGGATGTGCATCGAATTGTCATAAAGGTTTCACTATACTCAAACATACGTTTTGAATACAAATGGTTATATTTTTTTTCAGTATAATGATTCAAAAGTATAATGAAAGAAAAATATTGTTTTATAAAATAACCAAAAGGTTAAATCTTTCAGTTTTGGTACAAATAAAAGCTAATTGCCGATTTGTTAATCACAGATCCAAATTAAAGTCATGAAGTGTGAAGAAAAGGTTCTGTTAGAGAAATCTCAAGAAGTGGTGTATCGAACTGGTACTCTTTGAAAAATTTAAGAAATTGATTAAAACCAAAACTACCAAAACTGGATGTTTCAAGAACAGATAAACAATATAATTCATATAAAAGTAAGAAAATTATCATCTTTAACTTAGAAAATGTTACTACCTGCTTAAAAAAAAGTGTCTAGTTATCGTTATGCTTTTGGCTGCTTTCCAATTAAAACTATTTCCGCTTTACAAATTCTCACATTCATGACTTTGATTTAGATTGATGAATAAACAAATCGGTTATTATTATCTTTTTTTTACTTTTTAACTATTTTCCTTTTTTGTTACACCCTGTAGAGATTCCACTATATTCAAACATACGTTTTATTCAACTTCAGTTTAACTAGGATCTGACAATGTCTTAATTTTCATTTATCGAAGTATAAGGTCTAAATCAACCCAAAACCGTAAAATGCAACTAGTATTTGTACCAAAACTGTATGGCTATGAAATTTATACCGAAAAATAGTAATTCTTTTCAGATTTTTAAAGATATATATTGTTTAACGAAAAAAATTGAAGAAAATATAGATGTTTAAAGTCTTTCTATTGTTATTTCGTTTTTTAATGATTAGGTATCATTATCAAATCACAGTTATATATACCTACCACTCAACAATTGTCAAGTTGTACACTTTCAATTACCGTTTGTTGATATGTATTAATTCAACGATCAGAACAATCATTTTGACACAATGTCCCATTATTTACGTTTTTATATAAAAACTTTACTTGCAGATATTTGAAAACAGCCAACGGGGCATTTTCAAAAAACGTCTGTTTATTCTGTTTTTTCCTAAAAATTTGCATGTGCTCGAAGAATATTTCAAAAACTACTTTGCTGGAAAATGTGATGTATTTGGCCGAAAATTTCGGCTTCCTGGAAAATATGGATTTATTCTGAGAGAATATGATGCCTGTTAGATTTGTTTGGCTTTCCTGAAAAAAAACAGATGTTTTTTGTTTTTGGCTCCTACATTTTTATGAAATCGATCTAAAATTCTAGTCTCCCTGAGAATGCGACGCGTTCTGAGATGATCTGATGCCTGCTAGGTTCTTCATGGTACCCTGAGGTGTTTCCGGGAAGGCAGGACCCTCATATCAGTTCAATAAGAAATGGCAACGATATTCCTGGTTCAATAGTTAAATCAAACTTCATACTTCATATTAACAAGCTTATATAATGAAACCTTACAACAGAAGGTGCCACGATATAGTGTAATAAGGAAGGAAGACTCATCATGGTTGGATCCGTTACAAAGAAAGTTTATACCCTCTGGAAAGTCTAAAAAAGCAGCTAAAATATAGGAGCCTTTCCTTACTTTCACTGATTTTTCTTGAATTCCAGCAGATTTCACTAATTTTTCCCCGATAATTTTTTTCTAATTCCTCTAAAACTTGATTGGTGTAAAAGTGGCTCCCTGGATAAAATGTACATTCCTAGGGCCCTTGGGAGCCACACTCAGTCCCTACTGATGTCACGCGACTGATTTAGAGATACTTGTTTGTGCGAGCTGAGTGCACCTAAGTAAGAATAAAAGATTGACGTCATTGATGCCGTTTCTTTGGGAGAAAGAACTAAATGCCATTCAAACCACGTAAACAAAACATCTTGATATTTGATATGGCACTATTCAAGTTATACATTTCGGAAATGCTTGCCTTGCAGTTGATTGCTGTTACTTTCACTTTAACAAGACAGTTTTTGTCGTGAACAAAACAAAAATAACTTGGCTTTGAAGAGAAAGAACACAAACAGCATCAAAAATGGATTTCCTTTCAAACTTATTCAAGAATTCAGACATTTCCGAACATAATAACGCTATGGCTTATAAAATGGTAGTGAGTATCGATTTTGGAACTACAACTTCTGCTATGGCATTCTCATACGAAAATAAACCAGAAGAAATTTTTGTTTTCACAAATTTTTCAGACGGTTCACAAACATCCGGAAAAATACCAACAGCTATAATTTTTGATAAGAAGCAAAAGTTCGTTGGATTTGGTAACACAGCATTTACAAGATACAACGACTATGTCATGAAAGACCAACAAAATGATGTCTATTTCTTTCATAACTTCAAAATGAAACTTTACGACGATGCTGTAAGTTTGAGGGCAGTTTTTGTAAATCTGACTGGACGTACCATACGAGGTTGGACGAAGTAATAGGAGGGAGAGGTCCCTTTTTGTCTCGTTTTCAGAAAGATATGATTAAAGCTATATTAAGTAAGTAAGAAAGTAAGTCAGATAGGTCTAGTGTCGGTATCAGGCGTATAACGAGAGAGTCTATCCCCTTTACGATTGTGCTAGACCACTGAAATACACAGGGTGTTCCAACAAAAAGTAAACCGAAAAAGTAAGATGATCTCGTTCGACGAGGAATTGTTCAGATTTTTTCGTTTTAATGTAACTTACAGCCACCTCGATTTTTTTATATTCCGACTTAATGACTTTAAAGTTTAATTACTCATTAATTTAAAAATCATTAAACTTAAATTGTTAACACTTAAACTGGACTTGTTAAGCTTTCACCTGACGTTAAAACGAAAAGACCTGATCTATTCTTTGTCGAACGAGCTCATTTACTTTTTTGCCTTACTTTTTTTAGAACACCCTGTGTTACTGAGGCGGAACGCCACACCTGCCATCGACTACCAGTAAATTACCACACAGATCTACCTTTACTGTGCTACTAATGCTCGACAGCATAAAAGTGATGGTCAGTAAAATCTGAAATTTTCCCCGTGTGTTGTTGTTGGACAACGATAAGGTCTTGCAAAATAAAAAATAAAATGGTTCTTTCTTATATTTTTGGTTTTATTTGAGATCTGAAAAGATTAACCCTACAAGCCTTTTTTCTGAATTGCTTTGGAATGGCTTGTTCGTTTTTGAAATTTTTTTCTAAAATTCAGTAAGAAATAATTTTGCAAAATGTTTAGTTGATGACATTAGCTAATCTTTAGATATTGGTCATTGGTCAAAACCACCTGCACTATTTTTTTACCTCAAATAGCTACACTGTACTGTCAAATAACCTTTTAACGAGAACTTCAAATGTTTTTTTATTTTGTCAGTCAACTCACATATGAATTTGAAACGATTTGACATATGACATATTATCATTTTTTCCCCAATTTTTGACCCCCCTCCCCCTCCCACCATAATGATTTGATAACCAGTTATCAAAAAAAATCCCAACCCTTGTAGGCTTAAGAAATATAAATTTGCAAAAAAGCCAAATATTTTCATGGCATATAACCTTAAAGGGGCGCTAGAAGATTAACGGAATTCGAGTCTTCTAAACGGTTATTGTTGTCAAAAATTGTGAATGTTTGTTATTTCTAATTGACTTTGGTCATCAGCATTCAGAAAAGACCCCAAAAGGGTGTTGTATTTTCGACTGTTCAAGAGTTATGAATGATTTTCGTCGTTTTTTCTACACTCCGCGGGAAAAACGTACATTTTGAGGTATTTCCGTACATTTTGAGATACCGTTTCGGGACATACTTCGATCCGTATTTTATTCCTCTGTTCGATTAGAAAGGAATTGGCCCAAGTTAGCTTAACCGTAACAAGCAAGATGGTTTTATTTCAGGTATACCCAATATTTCAAGATAATTTGGTGAAAAATTAAACCTTACAGACCAGATAGTGAGAAACAATTCGTGCATTCTAACACGAAAAAAAATCGGGAACTGAAGCGGTAGGGAAATGAAATGTAAACAAACAAGTATATAGACTGCAAGTGGCTGCCTAAGTGAATCATATTACTTATAAAAGCCAAAATAATGATCTTTTAATAAATATTTTTGAATTGTATTTCACTATCAACAGTAAAAAGAAATTTATGCTTTTTTTATGTTAAACTAGTTAGAACTTGCACTTAATTTAGTATTTTCATAGCCAGTTATAGTTTACCACTGTTAGGTGGCTTACATCCTACCAGCTACTTGTAGCTACATACTATAGCTAGATTATTACCAACCAAGAAGACAGAAATTTTTCATTGTGAATGGCTACCAGGCAATGTTTACAAGCCATTTAGCAAGCCTGATGGCGATACTTTGAATTGAAACATTAATTTATTATGCAGAAAGAGATAACTTAGACATATTGCCTGCATCATAAATATTATTTATCCTTTTACATCTCTGACCATTCAGTCGCCGGTTAAGAAATGAAATTATGACAAAATACCTTTTTATCCTTGACAGATTTTAGTCTAACGATGAAAAAATAAACCTGCTCTCTGAAATTTTGTATGTACCCAGTAACAAAAAAAAAACATTTCTTATTGAAAGATTTAGTTGCTAGTCAGCGGTTAATTTATTTGTTAGAAAATCGAAAATTGGCATGTCCAGAAATTTTAAATACCCATCTTAAGATAATACTGCCACTCATAATTACTCATAATTGCATATACTGACACACTGGCAACAAAAATTTACCACACATTAAATTAATATAACACTTGTTTTTCCTGAAAAGCTGTGCTACCAGTAACAAAACCATACCTTTACACCTGGTATTAAACTCAGTCGTTAAAATATTCATGCAGAATGTTTAAACATCATATGTAGAATAATATTGAAATATAAGAAATTGTTTTTTTCTATGTAGGTAGTTGATGAAAATCTGATGCTTTTTGACATCACGGGCAAACAAATGAACGCACTTCAAGTATTTACGGCTGCCATCAAATTTTTTACGACGACGATTCTAAATGACGTCAAACAGCGAAAATCGTCACTGAGAATCGAAGAAAGAGATGTCAAATGGATCATAACAGTTCCAGCAATATGGAACGAAAAGTCCAAACAGTTTATGCGAACGGCTGCGGAAAAGGTAATTATTAAAAGTTCAAGGTCGACACACAATCTTTCCCTATGTGATAATTTATCATTTTGTCATCCCCTAAGACCACACTTACACGCAGACAATTCTAGGTTAAAAATAAGATTAATAATTCATGATCCATCCGTCCGTTTGTCCACCCCAGGTGCGGATATAGAAAAATCGCAAAGCTACAAAAAGAGAGTGAGGGGTAGTTTAAATGTCATTATTTATCATCTGCTGACAAAAGATGATAAATTTTAATGACATTTTCTCCCCTGGAAAATATATTTTTGCGACCCTTCTGAATCCGCGATTGCACAGATTCATTGTCCCTTCGTCCATCCGTGCAGATGTCTATTTTTCTATTTATTCATCGACTCATTCGTCCATAATTCCATTCTTTCATTTGTCATTATAGTCAATTTTGTCATCCGTCTATCCTTCAATTCGTCCATTCTTCCGTTGTTCTATTAATCCATCCTTACATTCTTCCATTCCTCCATAAGTCCGTCTATTTGTTTGTCTTTTTTTTTATTCGTCCAGTTTTTTCTTCATTCCGTTATTCTTTCATTTGTCTAATCGTTCACTCGCGTTCATTCATTCAAAACTTAACAAAAATATTAAGCCTTTATGAATCTAAAGCCTTGTCTCAAAAATAAATTGTTTTAGTAAAATGACTCTTGCACCATTATTCTGTGATTTTTAGGCTGGTTGCAATTGGCGATCAATAGCAATTTCACTTGAGCCTGAAGCCGCTTCGATATACTGTCGGCAATCTCCAATTGTACAACAAAATCATTACAACATTTTTCAGATTGACGGTGCAAAATATCTTGTTATCGATATCGGAGGTAATGTTGTTATTTGCATCTCTATAAGGCAAAGGAGCCTACTCCCTAGCCCTATACTACAGTTAACAGATTTCATATCAACTAACGACAGCACAACATAACATGTGAAATCAGACAATTTACATTTTGTCAAATTGTATTGCCCATTTTCCGTAATTATCTGCATGAACGCCTTGGTATTATTTTCATTTTCTACCTTTCAGAGGAGGATTTAAATCTGGACGCTCATGGTAAATAGGCTTTTTTTCCTAAAGTTACTGCAAAAATGCTACTAACTTACCACGACAGAATCCTGTATAATGTGTGAAACGTTTGTTTAGGTGGAACCTTAGATATAACAGCACATGAGGTTGATAAGGAGCAAGCAATCAGAGAGATACACTGCGCCTCTGGAAACGATTGGGCTGGTAACAAAGTCGACAATGCATTTCTTCAGCTACTTGAGTCTCTCTTCTCCTTGGAAAATATGAGAGAAATTCGAGAGGAGCATCCCGAAGAATTCATGAAGATAATGCGAGAATTTTTGAAAGGAAAACAAGAAGTTAACTTTGACAATGTAGCAGAAATTTCTATAATGCTATCTCATGATTGTCCGTGGAATAAAGCTCATTTCAACACTCTTCCTCGATCTGTTAAGAAAGGCATTTATCTCACAAAGAAAGGAGGTTTGTTTTTTCCAAAACAACAAATCATTAATCTGATTCAATCTACATCCAAAGAAATCTCGCATAACATTGGCTTGCTGCTGAAGAAAGAAAAACTTGATGAGAAATTGAATTACATCATAATGGTTGGAGGATTCTCAAGATCAAAATATGTTGTCAATGATATCAAGAGAGTGACTAACTTACCGGTTATCGTTCCTGAACATTCTGAGTTATGTGTTGTGAAAGGTGCAGTAATGTTTGGATGGAAGGAAGATGTGATAAGAAGTAGAAAAGCAAGAAAAACATTTGGTGTTAGCAACAGTGTTAAATTCATTGAAGGAAAACATGATGAAAAACGTGCTATCTTCGAGTTTGATGGTCAAAAATTATGTAAAAGTGTTTTCAATAAATTAGTTGGAATCAATGATGATATAACAATCGATCAAAAGGTGACATATACAGGTTGCCATGCAAAGAGAAATGTTGATGAAATAAAAATTCGTTTATATGCAGCAGATGATCCTGAACCTATGTATACTAAAGTTTATGGGGTAGAATTGATTGGGGAAATCAGCATACCAAGTGGAGATAGTGCGCGCGAAAAAAAAGTAGAGGTAGAATTTTTCTTTGGACAGACAGAAATTAAGATAGTTGCAAAGGACGAGGCCAGTGGAAAGACATTTACAGGGAATTTCAAGTGTCAATCTTCAAGTAATGTTTTAAAACTTGTTGATTAACTTATCGTTTCGCTTTGCAATAACAATTTGCACATATGTACTAAGCAAGCACGCAACAGCATGGGTGGTGTTACGGTGACTATGCAATGTTTTCAAGGTAGTCTTTTCCCGAGAATATTTTCAAAGCGATTCTCGTTTTCAGACAAATTTTGTCCTCACAACAAATTCCAATTCTTATCTTCTTACCAAACAAATAGCAATATAATGATTATAAAAACTTCTTTTTAATCATTGTAACTAACTACTTTTTGTATGATTTTATCTGATATTCGTGATTATAATAGTATGCTATATAGTACTAGTAATTCTCAATAAAAACTTTTTTTTCAAAATTATTCATTCTTAGATTACCTGTTACTATACAATTAGTACACCAAGGTACTACATTAAATGCAAAAAACTTCGAACATAAACTAATTGGAAATGTCCGAAATCGTTGTTTAAAATATTTAACGTCCGAAAAAGGCTTCAGTTGAAAAAAAAAGTTTTCTATAAACAATTTTGGTCATCACAAACATCGTTATCACTGTCACTATCATAAAGTTCATAAGAATTTAAGTCAAACAAGTTATGCACTTTCAAAAAAGCAATAAAAATTAACGACAAATTTCTATAGAAGACTCTCTCAGCACTTGTGATATTTTGATGATAAAAGAAACTTTGTATTAGGCTTTAAGCAGGCTTTTTGATGATAAAAGAAACTTTGTATTAGGCTTTAAGCAGTTTATTTATTTTCCTGTTTTTTTTGCCTCTGACAAAAAGGTTCATATTTCGTCGGAAAATTAGATTTTCAAACATCCGAAAAAGTCTTTTCTCTAAATGTACTTAATGTATCTAAATTTTCAAAAGTTTCAGGGTAAACACCATCGTACTAACTAACATACTATCTCATCTCATCCCCATTGCCCGACCCCATTGCCCTGTGCAAACGTACAGGGTGTCCCAGAAAAAAGACAGTGTGTTTCAGAAAAAAGTCAACGGAAAAAATCTTCCAACAAGCAACATAAAATACAGTATATATATATATATATATATATATATATATATAATCTTTCTTTTTCAGTATTTCATTATTCAAAAGATTATGATCTTGTTGTTTTCTGTCGTCGCGCTGTAGATTATTATGTGATAAGTAAGTCTGTATATTAGTATATAATACATAAGTCAGCAAAGTTATGCTTCTGTTTAAAAAAATAGTAATAGAAATTCGTTTTTTTATAGAAACGCTCCTACCCTAGTAACCGCCCGTCTTGAATCAATGCACCCCTGGCGCTTATTTGATGATTTACGGCATCTATTCAACAACTTAACCCTATCCAGGCCGGGCTTTTTTAAACCTTTGGTGACCGGGGGGGGAGCTCCAATTCTGGAAATATTTATGGCCTTGAAACTTTGCACACACTTAGTTTGTAATAAAAGAAAGCAAAATATAACATAATACCTGTGATCACGTCATCAGATTTTTGCTGATGTCATCAATTGTCAAAAATGCCTAAAATCATAAAAAAGTCAATAACTTTTGATTGGAAAGTGTTTTATCAATTGTGCTTGAAGTTTCTGAAAGCTATTATAACTCTCTTGAACGTATTTGTGCTTTTCAAGCAATTCAATAATTTCCGATTTAAATTCAGTTAAAAAGAACGTAGCCGGCACAAAAAAAACTCATGCACTAGCTTTAGACAAGCATAAAATCGTCTGAAGAATTTATCTAAATTGCTTTCAATCATCTAAATAAATTTCTGTTCAAATCTCGAAATTTGTGAGTTTTTTTTGTGCCGGTTACGTTCTTTTTAACTATGATACAGGCTATGAATAATTAATGAGATTCAAATTGTTTGTTCAAGCAAGTTCAAGTTTAGTTAGGGAAACGGAAAATGATGGAGCAGTTTCCAAATTCTTTCACGCCCTAGGACAAAATATCTGAAAGTTAAGAAAAGGAATATTAAGTTTTAGAAAATAAACACTCTTTAAAACATCTCAATCCTGATAAAGTGACTGATTCAGCAGTGTTTTAGCAATAGCAGCTCGTTAATTATTCATGACATCAAAATTTGAGTGGATTTTGTTTTAACCCTATTCCGGATGGGGAATAGTTGTCAGTGAACTTTCATATAAATTCTCAACAATTTGACAAAGTTCTAAAAAGATTGACATGATGACGCCACTATGACGTCATTATGACGTCATTATAGTAAACTTTTAACGCAAATTTTTCCATGTTCAACAACTTCTCACAATTTATTTGGCTTTCATGACATAGGAGTCAATAATAGCTTTCAAATGAGGGGTCAAACGTGCTTTTACAACGTCATAGTGCGCAGTTAGGAGTGATTTTAGGTAAGAAAAGGCATTTTTTTACAAATTTGGCCAAAATTGTCATTTTGGAACTTGTTAATAACTTTTGAACCAGTAATGATATTGACTTCAAATTTTGAACAGTTACTAAGTCATTCCCAAAAGAATGGGGTAACAAAAAATGAAATTTTTTATGTTGTGACGTCACATGGGCATTTTCATGAATTTTGGTCATTTTGGCGCGCTCTGTAAACATATTTATGAAGATTTTGGCAATCCATTTGAAATCAGAAATAAACTCCATTGTCTTATTAATTCTAAACCAAAAACAGAACAATAATATCTCTCTTACAAAAAAAGTTATTAAAAATCAAAAACACGCTCTATTTTCACCAAAAAATGCTTATTTTTGTGCAAAAAATGCTGATGT
>JAUBWS010086242.1:0-11997 GCA_032270445.1 Darlingtonia californica | reverse complement strand
ACCAAACAAGACAATTGCGAAATTCATTTTAGCATCAGTAACTGGAAATTAATTACCAAGGAAAAACTGTTTCTCAATGATTTTGATTGTTTTCCATTTCGGTACAAATTGATGACGTTTGTGATCATACTGATCATACCTCGAGACTTTCAGCCATAGCTTTGCATTGAAGAAAAATCTTTGAAGACCTTTTTCAGAATTGAAATTGCAAAAGATTCAGGTTCATTAGAAATTGCTAACTTTTCATTCATTCGGTAAAAAATTCATTTTTCTTCTTCAACTTTTTCGAACTTTTTCTAATCTTCAAAATTTTCCCAATGGCACCGAACTTTTAAAATTTCATTCAATATCAAGGAAGTTCTGCTAATCGGAAAAATTAGCGCCATGAGAAAAAATCGTACTTTCATAACGACAACCATTTAACTTAACTACCAAAATCTTGGAATGGGGTAAGGTCGAAGAGGTTTGGCATTATTACACTCCTTATCACGAAAAACAGACACCTACTGGGTGCGCCACAAAAAGGTTTCAGTCTTTGAAGCAATATTTCTAAAAAACTACATGGTTTTCAGAAATAAACCTAATTTCAATGGAAAGAGAATTGCCAAACTTAAATTTTGATGTAACATACATTAAATTTGGTTAATTCGTTAAAGAGATATGAAGAAAAAACTTTAATGTTACTTTTCAAAAATCATCAATTTTTAACAAAAAGTAGGGTATCAAAATGATCTGTAATTAAATTATTGTTTTGGTGAGTTAAAACATTTTTTTTCGATTTATAAAAGGGAGTAAAACAAAATGAAACGCAATGTTGATGTAATCAAGACTTTTTCTAGAAAGATATGTCAAATTTTCCTCAAGTGCTTCACAAAAAACATGAAAATGATGTCACTTTTGTGGCGTCACAAAATTCAAAACTCGAATATCTCAAGAAAGAAAAACAATATCGTAATTTATCGTACTATCCATACACTTGGAAATACTCACAGTAACATTTACAATCAGTATTCTTCTCCCGCATTCAACAAATAGAATACAAAAAGATACAATACAAATAAGAAAAATCCTTCTATTTTTTTACAGTTACGTATTTCAATTGCCACTATAATAACTGAAAAAGTCATTTACATCATGAATCACCCGTAATTACCTGAAGTCAATTTTAGCGCATCAACACACCTAACCAAGTTATAATTGGCTTTAACGATACACAAAGTGACTTACAGGGTGTTCAAGAAAAACTCTAAATTTATCAAATTTTAGCGATTTTTATACCATTAAATAGGGCTTCGTTTCAACTATCGAGTGATGCAAATTAAAATATATTTAGTTAGATACTTCAGAAATAAACAAGAATTTATTCAACTGCTGCGGTAATTAATTCCTTGATGGTTAATCAACTTGACTTTTAATGAGCAATGATTATTTTGTTCAAGCCGTGTCGTCATGAATTTGTTCTGGTGTCACATGGACTAGAAAATGTAAATACCAAAAATTGAACATCACAAAATTGCTCTTTAATTCGTTTGTCAGCTATGAGTATGAGAAAGGTCCTATTCCACATTATTCAAGTTTTCTATAGAAACGCTTGTTACAAGTGTTTGGAAGAACGACAAATCGAGATAATATTTTGCTTGCTTAAACAAACACTTGTAATAAGCGTTTCTATAGAAAACTTCATTGATGCGGAATAGGAGCTGTCTCATACTCCTATCAACGATCTTGATCATCATTGTTTTGATCAGATTCGTTTTATGACTTCTTTTTAGAAAATTGTTTTAATTAACCATTAAAAAGATAATTGGACTTTTTCATAATAAAGTGCTTTGTATCTTGCCAAAAGGGTGTTTTTAAAGAGTGAAAATTTTGAAAAGCTTGAAATTAATCCTTTCGAATCATATAAAAATCGCTAGAATTTGATAGACTTGTAGGAAGTTGTAGCTGTTTTAAAATACGGGCCGAATTTTTCTTGGATTCCTTGTAGTATTTGAATTAAAAAATTCATTGGTGTCCAACTAATTTGGTTTGAGAGTCAATATCATTTTCAATTAATTGATTTTTGACCGACAAAATAGGCCCAAGTTTATAGCCTCCTCGAACTAACTTCTTAACTTTTAGAATACACTGTATTTTTTTACGAAAATGATTTCAAAAAACTTTTCAACATTTCTCGACAAACTTTCAACTTGCATTTCTGGACATCGAAATGAGATAAAGTTTTGTATCAAAAGTAGAAAAATAGATACTGATTTTTACCTGTTTTGGAGATGTATGCAGAGTTATGAAGTGCTGCAGAGTGTTGTGGAGTTTGATAAAGTTTCAAAAAGTGTTGCGAGCATATTTCAGTGAAATCTGAACAGTGGTGTTTCTAGAAATTGCAAAAGAAAAAAATAGAAGAAAATATAGTCCTTTTATAAACGCAGTATAGCCCTCTAAAAAGATGTTTTGTATCATGCCAAGACAAAAAGAAGCTTACATTTACTGATTTTTTCATTTGTCTGATTCGCCCAATGTTAACTACCATTTACCTACCCTACACATATGAAGTATTGACAAATGCTGTATTGTTTTTAGCAAGAAATCAAACAAAGGTATTATTGTTTTATGTGTGCCAAAATAAAATGTGTTCACTGCCTATTTAATACCACAAGTCCATATATCCTGCGATAATTATATATTTAATTACTGTTTCCTCAATCTCACCCACATATCTATTTTACTTTTACCCATATGTATTTCCACTTTTCTGTTTTTAGTTTCTTCATTGAGAGCATTGGCCAAGTTTATAGCAAATCGGTTTAAATTGCATAATACAGTAGACCCTGTGTTAATGGGATTTCATACAAACAACTGTATTAACATTCGTTGAGTGGGACTACTATTACCCCACATGATCACTTTTATCTTTTGTGTCGGTCTATGGGAAAAGGGGACATAAAGCCTACCATAGTTTACTTGTTTACCTCTCAAAATCTTGAAAAAACGTCTGTGGAGGAGTACATTTTTATTCAAGCCACAACCAAATTGCGTGTCTCTTGCATAGAAATGCACTCCTCCACAGACGTTTTTAGTGATTTTGCCAGCGGGTGGAGTATGACCGCGGTAAAAAATTTCCAAGCCCCCTTTTCCCATAGACTGTCACATATTTGTTTTATTTATCACTTTATCTAACGTTGGTACTCAAAGACTGAAAAAAATACATTTTCTAATCAATAGCAAATGGTAAACAACACCAACTCCCAGAGAACACTTCGGATAGCCGAGACATTCTCCAAGTAGGGAAATTTCTAATTAATTCCATGCTTACTTAAACTTCGTCCCTTCATTGTTGAGAGTCGTCTGTATGTCGTCAATTAAGCAACGTTTCAATGCTTTCTCAGACTGATCCGCAGACCTCATACAAGCAAAGCCTCTTATCCGTATTAGGGGAGGGGAGTTTAGAAAATAAACTTTTGTCAGAGCTATCCAAGTTTTTTGAAAGCATAAGAAGTTAATAGGTCTTGCAGTAGTCTATCAAATATACCGCTCCAGGCATTTTGCCTTACTCCTGGTCTATAGGCTAACGTCCAAAACTCAGTAAGTTAAAATCGCAAAATGCGGAGCATGCGCAGTAACTATTTCTGCTATAACAATAGTATCACCAAAACAACATGGAAATAGAGCCAATCACGTCGCTTTGTTACGCGCAGTATTAACCAATCAGCGTATTTATTCTTAACAATCGAAGCTTAATGTTTATAGTTTCCAGACTCCTAACTTACTCAGTTTTGGACGTTAGCCGATAGACCAAGAGTAGGGCAAAAAAGCCCGGAACGGTTTATCGGACAGACTAAGTCTTGATGTAGCCTATCCAGAAGTAGGATACACTTATAGGAGAGAAAAAAAGCATTGAACTTTTAAGTATAGTCTATTCAGAAACCTCTTGTGGGCGGCTTTGCTTCAGTGATTTCACAATGCAGTTATAGCTTGCTGACGATGTCGTAGTTGGAACATTTTTTTTTAATCTGAATCTTGACGGGGATTGGAAGTTGCAAAAATGATGAATAAAAATGTCATAAAGTCATATAAAAATGATAAAATAAAATCATTAACATCTTTAACAAATAAGCAATTTTGGGATTCGGGATCTTAATATTAAAACTTTATTTTAGTTTTAGTTATTTTATTTTAGTGCACATGAAGAGTTTTTCATTTTTCTTCGTATTCAATTCAGAAGTTTGAATAATGATGCTCTTTTAATGCCTTAAAATATTTTAGAAATATTTTTTTGTTTTGTATCCAACCTGATACGCATGACCTCGCAAGTTTGATTTCGTCTGATAATTTTTGACAATGAGGCAATGCGTGCATGAACAAAATCGATCGCTGCGAGATAAAACCTTTCCAAATATGAAATATCGTTTTGGGAATGCCTTTTTCTGTAGTACCTTGAACACACTTTTTTCCGAAATACCATTTTTGATTTGAATGTTTTGCTATGTTCTAACATAAGCTTAATTTTAAAAGATTTTCGCGTGAAAGGCTAGTACAAATTTAGAAAATTTAGTTAATCATTCAAACGATGACATTATTTCAGAAACGATACAATATGAATATCGAGGCTTATGTTAGAATATAAAGCAATTAAAATTAGAAATAATCTTGAAGTTAAATTGGTGGAAGAAAAAGAAGAAGATACTGGATAGAGATAAAGATAGATAAATCGATCATGTTTATAAATACATTATCTGAAAATGAAATCCGGACAGAATATATTCATTGAGCTATTCTAGTTTTGTCGCAGCAGGCTGAAGCATTTTATAAAGCAAAACTTAACAGAAAACCTACGCAAGTCTCAAGTAGATATATAAAGTCATAAAGTAGTGTGGAAAGTGTTGAATTTGTCTTTTTTTCCCGTATTACTTTGTCAGACGAGGTTGAGGGTTGAACATTGTTTGTGTTATGTAGATTTTATTTTATTCTCGAGAAAGGCAACAATTGTGATGCTACTTATGCTTTATGTTGTATTAAAACAACGCTGCAATCTAGATAAACTAAATTACGCTAACCTTTTGAATAATTTCAAGTGCAAGAGAAGGTACCATCGAAAATCGTAAAATACTTTTTGGAGAGAATATACTTTTCCCGTAACTATTTGTATTGCCAATCCGGTTCGTTTCCATGTAATGGAAAAAGTATAACTTTAAAACAAGAGCATATCACGGAAGGAAAGGAAGACTTTGTTGTCGCGGATTTAACAGAACAATGGCAAAAAAATTAAACAAAACTGATAACAACAAAAAATTTTCCTGTTTTCAATGAATTGATCGTAGAAAGGCAAAGTTAAGTAAAAAGTAATCTTTTGCGCATGACTAATTGCGGAAAAAACTTACCCGGAAACGCCAGGCAACCGCAAAATGACGAAACTTTCTTCCCAGCACGAAACTTTCTTCCTTTAAAAAGTAGAAAGAGCAGGTAATCGCAATAATACATTTTAATTGTAATTCGTTAAGACTGTGACTGACGAGACAGGGAACGATAAATAATACTCACGGTAAAAAAGTGATCTCTTTGATATATTACATTGAAATCTCTATGAAGCGGACATCATCTGTGCCAAAAGATATGTCCGTTTTAGCAGAGAGAGATCTTTTATAACAAAGTTTGACTGTAATTTTTCTGTTCGGTTCCTTAACTTACTGCCTGTCTTATGGAGGTGTCCGCCTTATAGGATGTCCGTATAAAGACTCCACTGTATACATTTTCGATCTTTTTCAGGTCAGTAACAAATCGCCAAAGATTTACATCTAGCTAGGAAACCTATCTCTGATTCTTTCCCTTTCGTCATTCTTTTTTCTATCTGCCATTCTGCTGTTGATTGGGCTTTTCCAGAAAAATCTGTCCCCCCTATGTTGAGGATATGGACTTACACGAAAATATCAAGACCCCCTGGATGTCTAAAAATAGTACCTCAACCCACTGGGTTTGTCCTATTTTCGCATTGAGACCCTTTGGAAACCCACTTTTTTGTAAATTTTTACAATTGAGACCCAAAGCATCACCCCCTGAACGTTCACAATTTGTGACAGTGGGACCCACTGAATGTCCGATATCGCCAACATGGGGTATACAGTTTTTTATGGAAAAGCCCATTTTAGAATGTGGGAGAAGAAAAGCGATAGTCTTTCAGCTAGGTCACATCTACAAAATAACTCAGTTTAATCACCATAGGAACCATTCGCCGTGGTTGGGAACTGAAATATCATAGGAAAATTTTGAAATTCTGACTCTCTTAGATTGGTAAAAAACTTATTCTCTGCCTCATTAGAAACAATGTTGTTCTAGAAATCATTTGAAACAAAAATTTTGAGTGATTATAAACCCAACTGCCCCTTATGCTGATACGACCCTGGATGTTGGGACTTTCTGACAATTGCTTCAAAAGAAGCTACTAAAATGATATTCCCAGTGTGGGTGCTCTGATGACTTATGAATCAGAACCGAAGCGTATAGACTTTCCCTCGAATTTTCAATAAACAAATTTTAAGACTTTCTTGTATCTAATAATTTCTGAACAAAATGTTTACTTTGAAAACTATTTACATTACACGCATCCTTAACTATGAGCACAATGCATATTAAAGTGAACACCCAAAAGGTGTGAAGTCTTTGATTTCTGAATTATACAGAAAAAAAGTAAGAAAGAAACATTTAAAACAACAAAATGCGTTTTAAACTATCCCCTCTAATTCTTCAAAAGCTTGTATAGATGAAAATAGAGCTTCGGGTTATAATTTGTAAAAATAGCGTTAGGGCAAGTTTGGAAGATAATAATAGTTAGAATTTCTTATCTTATCTTTCTGTATCTTGGTTCTAGTCTCGTTCGGCACAATAGATATAAAAAGGTGTGAATAAATATGTTTCAGCATTGTGAAACGCTGCTCAAGCATACAAACAATGATAAAAAATATCAAAATTGAGAAAAATTTGATTGCGTTCGGTTTTCAAAAAGAATTATTGAAACAAAATCAACCAAAATTGACGTATTATTTCTATTATTTGGAAGGAAGGAAGAATTAACTCATTTTCTGCACCATTCATCATATTATAGTTGTATTGATATTATTATTATGTTTTGAATTAGTTCGAACTAAAAACGCTCCGATACGACTACGTCACACTGTTGTGTATGTCCGCAAATCGATCCCAGGAGTCTTTGCAATACAATAGAATATGTCAATTTTGTATTTGAATTTGTCCGCATTTCGATCCCACAATCCTTTACTTCAGTCTATATATAGATTCGCATCCGTACGCTATTCGTGACACAGCTTAATAATTTTGCAGAAAACTCTCTGAGCCTAATTGTCAATTTGGTGTCACTTTTAACCATTTTAACCTCGCTGTGTTTTTTGAAAAAATAAAACATTTCCAAAATGTTTTTGATACTTTTTAAACTTCCAACGTGAATTTCTGGACAGTGGATTTAAATAAACTGAATAAGTTTGGTACCAAAAGAAACCTCTTTTTATGCTCTTAAAAAATTACATTATTTGGACCAATTTTGAGTCCCTGAATTCCAGTAATGGGCTTGCAAAGACATAGTTGTACTTTGGTCAAATTTGGACGCATATGTGCGTGTATCGGGCGCGAAGGGTTAACGGAGACTGTACGTAAAATCGATGTTACCTGGGAAATAAGTTTTATCGCGAATTTTCTGGATGTTTTCAATACTACTACGGAAAAGATAATTTGCATTGGATACTGTAGTATATTATTTGTAAACTTAATATAAATGTTTGACTTACGGGATAAAATTTAGTCGGGCGGTAACTCCTAGCTACACACATAGAAGGCAACAACTTCAGCCTGATTTTGGTGCAATGGTCCAAAAACTCAAGTGATCAGTGCAAATGCATGTCAAAGTTTCAACTCATTTTCTATAACATAATCCTTTTGTAAAAAAAACGTTTTCTTCATTGTACAGTCAAATCATATTCCGTTCATGATTTTTCCCTAATTTCACCTATCAACTTGAGGTCATAGAGTTTGAGAAAATTGATTCCAAGTGCTCATGGAATCATTTGTGAGTGATCCTTTTCAGCTTTTTGACGATAACTTATTTGCTGTATTTAGAATATACTGAAATTAATAGGGGATCAACTATGTTGGTTGTTCTGTTGCTGACCTTCTGTCTGTTGTTTGAAAGGAGTCAAGAAGCAATTCATCGAATCAATCATCACAAAGCCAAGTCATTTGCAATTCATGGTAGGTTTTTATTCAATCTACAAATTGTATTGATGTTGTTCCGGTTATTCTTATTGTTTTTTTTATGAATGCTTATTAACCCCACCCCTCCTCCTCTAAACATAGCATTATCAACAAATTTGGTCTCTGCAATGTTCTGACGTTACACAAACTGCGATGTAGTATCTTTAAAAAAACTTTCGTAACATTGTGATAGCAACATTAAAACAACGTTAAAATAACTTAATGCCATAGCTAAGTCTGCATCAAAAGTGGAAGCAAATGAAGACTATATTAACTTGTAAATTCACAGATCAAAATATTATAAACAGCGATTCGTATGTTTCATGAACACAAATCTCTTGAATGGACGGATCTATAAAAACGTTAGTGTCTGCAAAGATGATGGGACTCTACAGATTTAATAAACAGACCAAAAACCTTATGAACCTTTAGTAATTTTTTTTAAAACAGCCTCTCAAATATATTAATGTCGGTATCATAAACTACAAAATGCACAGTATGTCTACGTTTAGTGGTTAAGAACAGATTAACCCTATTACCAGATATTAACAGATTAACCCTATTACCCTCTTTCGTCCCCCCCCCCCCTCCCTTTTCTCCAGTTTTTCTGTAATAGCTTTAGAAGTAGTAGAGGTTTTGCTATCAAATTTTGGGAGTTTTACCAAAAAATGCAGAAAAATTTATTTTAAATCTCTCGCTTCCATGGCAACCACAGGTTCCTCGTTACTAGGTAGTGATTACGTCATATTGAAAATCGCTTAGATATGCGGTTTTACTGGTTCGATGACTTTGCACTAGTCTTTTTTTAATTTCAGGATATGAATTTGAACATTAAAAGTGCTTAGCAACTGTTGCTAGCGCCATTCTTATGTGCCTGGATTATATTTGTCCGGAAAGTCGCAATTCAACAAAAACGTAGTCACGTGATCAATGACGTCATCATAAAAATTCTTCTTTCATTTTGTACCTTTTATCATGCTCTACATGTGTACTAAGTTTAAGTTTCATTAGTTGTTCAAGAGATAGGCAGAGGGGGGGGGGGGGATGACAGAGCTGAAAGGCACATTCAATAAACTTAAAAGGTTCAAAATTGTAGCATTGCTGCGTTCAAACATTTCACATCCGTGTAATACTGTAACGTTGAATCGTGGACTAAAATCTGATCCCCTAGAGATAGATATTGCAAATACTGATATCCTTCATTTAACGTTTCAAGATATTTCATTCACTGTAATTTTTAACCTTATAGAAAGAGGTTTGATTCAGTCTAGTGGAAATAAGTCCAACGTTCGTGAATTGGCATACAGAAGAGCTGCATTAAACAAACGAGAAGGTCTACCGTCAATCGCCTCCCTTATTGGTAGTGAAACTAAAGATGGAACAGAATACGAGCTATTTGGATGCAAATTGAAAGTTTCTAAAGATGATTGCAAATACAATTTTGTACCAGAAACCGATGAATGTAAAGAGAAGTTATCACTTGCCAAAGTATTTGATTTCCTGTTTTCTGATAAAGCAAAGCTTAAAGATCTTATGGAAAAATTCATCCCGATATTGATTTACAATATTGAAAAATTTCAAGTCGATAAATGCAAAGGTGATGTTGAATTCGAAGCAAAAGCAAGAGAAGCATTTGATTTGGTCAAGAACCGCTTAAGGGTGTGTTACTATCATTTTCGTCACATAGTTTGCATGTATCTTATTTACAGAGTCGGATAGCTCAGTTGGTAGAGCGATCACCTCGAAATCGAAAAGTTCCTGGTTTGAGCCCGACCCTCGCCCACTCAGTGTATGAATAATCTGATATGTGCGGTAAGTGTAAATGGGAACAGACGGTTGGTGTGGCGCTCCACCTCAGTAAGTGATCACCCATGTCAAGCGCAATTCGAAAAGGGGATTGACTTTCTTGTTGATTGGCCGATACCAGCAATAAGCCTACCTCTCCCTACCTACTTACTTACTTACTTATTTATTTACAGAAATGATAAGGCACGGGATTTTTAAGGACTCTTTATTCAAAGCATGTTGATGAGGCTCATTCGCTAAATGTCTTGAAAGCTGATTTTATTCATTCGGAAGACATGATAAGAGAAAATAACCTGCAAATACACCTAGATTAAAGCAATTAGCAATAAAATTATCAAAAATTTTCAGGTGACAGTGGTGAAAGATTTTTTAACACTTTCGAAAAAGGAGCTTTAGTAAATTAAGATTGGGTTGTACCTAATAAGGACCTAGAGAGGTGGCTATTTTGAATCCCCCATGATTTTGAAAATACTTCACATCTTTAACAGAATAAAGCACATCATGCTTCGACGGGAGAACAAAATATAGGGTTTTGAAATTGTATGCTTTTTGTCATAGTAATTAGCGTAATATTACGAATTTACTACAATCGCTACAATCCCATTTTAACCTCTGAAATATTCTTTTGTATATGGGTAGGTACTGTATTGTCTTTCGTAGAGTTTTTCTTTGCAGATCATAAGCTACCTTTCATTAGTTAAGTTTCATTTAATTTCAGATCAAAGACGGTAGCATCAAGATGTCTGTAAACTACAAAGATTTTTCCCTAAAGAAAATGCTCGTTGACATCACCGGAACCATAGAGATTGGTGGTAAACCTGTATCTATAGTCTTCAAGAAAGCTAAAGATTCTTCTGAAGGTAGCTTTTTGATAACAACAGCTGAGATAAAAGCTGACGATTTCCGATCAGCATTAACTAAAAAAGAAATATCGTCAGACGACGCAGAAACATCTGATAGCAAAAAAGTAGCAGCACCAAAGGTCGGTATATTCACTAACGCTGTTATCAAGAAACCACAGATTTCAGGTTCACATTCCACAGAAGGGTTCTTTGAAATGGTGCTAAATGGGCAAGCATCTGGCATCAAAGGTTTTGGTGAGATTACACTGTTTATGGTCGTCCAAAAGCCATCCAACGAAGCAACTGCTGTCGGAGTTGTGGCTGATATCAAAAAAATCAATCCTGCAGAGATTCTCAGCACTTTATTGAATGTTAACTTAGTCGGAAAAGTTCCTTTCCTTGGCAACATTGAGATTGATGTTATAGCTGAAGGTGCAAACAAAGAAATGCTGACTCTGAAGGATCCTAATCTGAATAAAGCTTTGGCTGCATACACTGATAATGGTAAAATGATCTCTAAGGGATTCAGATTGAAATGTGTCATACCAATCCGGGAGATAATCACCAAATCAGTCTCAATCCCAACGGACAAGAATATACCAGAGAAAGTAACATTACAACTGGCTATTCAAGATGGAGCTGTAAGCTTCATTTTCCCTGAAGACTTCAAAATGGATTTGGTCAACATTGTGGTAGCCCTTGCTCCTAAAATTGGTGAAAGTGTCTTTGCCAAGATCTTTGATAAACCACCAAAAATAGCTTTCAAGAAATTTGATATTGATGTGAAAACAACAAAGGTAGATATTGAGCTTAGATCTGTTGATGAATTCACTTTGCATGGCGGATTATTTAAGCTCAAAAACGCTGTTTTTAAACTAAATCACAAACCAGAAGGCAGCTGGGACGTTGAAATCTCTGCTTGTCAATCATTTGGCAGTGGTGTGATGGACGTGCTTGTTGAAAAGAAGGGAGATGATCTCAAATTCAACGGTAATATCTTAGTCATTGTTTAAGTCGAAAAGCAGTATCTATCAATCTTCAAAAATTTAGTTAGCAGATTTTAGTTGACAAAGTCCATTCTCCGATATTCTTATAT
>JAUBWS010086220.1:0-10185 GCA_032270445.1 Darlingtonia californica | reverse complement strand
CATTTTTTAATCATTTTTTATTTGTATGTTTTACCTCATAAGGAAGATTATTCCAAATTATACCTTCTTTGAAAAAAACTGTATTAGGTGATGACAACTTAATTCATTGTTCTACGGGCAGACGTATTTAAAATATTTAACGTATTTATAAATATTTATTAGGGATCGGCTTTTGTAAAGAAAAAATATTCTTTTTATTTCAATCAAGGTTATAATGAAAACAGTAACAATTTTTTGAGAGGTCGAAAAATCTTTGTTTACGAAATGAAGAAAACAGCAAAACTATTTTTTTACATGATTCAAAATCAATATTTTTATTTTTTCCATTTGTCGAAAATTTGGGTCGGTCGGGCCCGTAGGACAACAAATTAAGTTTTCTTCGCCTTAGTTCCATAGTGTGTATCTGACCTAAGTTTGTATTGCATGGTTTTCACCTGAAAAAATTCCGTAGGTTTCATTATTTTATACATAAAGAGTAATAGTACGGTAACAGTGCGACAAAGCCATGCTAGGAAAGCTCTTTGTAGAACTGCCAAAACCAAGGAATGTTATGGGAATATTCAGGACAGGACTTTAGAATGTCAGAGTTGACGCAGACAGGGAAAAGTCGGAGATAGAAGCGGCTGTTCTTGTACCCTTTCAGGAAAAGGAATGTCAAGGAATTTAATACAGTGTGAAAGTCCATAGTCGAACTCTTTCCTTCAGAAAGTAGATGCCAACCTGATTGTAATTCTAGGTCGGCAAAATTTTGAATTACGGTTGGCCATGGCCAGTGATATAGCTTACCGAACTAAATGTTTGTCAATTTTGAAGGATACCTTAAGGCATTGAATTTCAAACAAAAACTTTTCAATGGCCCTTCTCTGAATTTGATACTGTGGTTTTGCGTAGTAAGATTTGGAATTATTGATTGATAATGTAATCATTTTTACTCGCATTTAATTGTCCTTGAGTTACATCAAACATCCACTTGAAAACTTTTTTTAGATGATCGATATCAATGTTATTGAGAACTTGGATGGATTTGAATGGAAAGGTCACGGTCCTCTATCACTTCGGCCCGGATCTATCAACAAGCAGTTCGGAATCATCCCGAGAAAAGTTCTTCAACTGAAACCATCAGCTCCTATTACTGCTGTTGCTATGGAAAGCGCTTGGGGCTTGTAAGTGGCATGATTATGTTATCCGATTTTTCGCGAACCCCCTTTATGGAATTGATTGACATAAATGAATGGATGAATGTTTTAACTATTTATCCTTGATAGTGTCTTCAGTTCTTCATGAACTGCTATCAATGAGGTCCTGCCCTCCTGGAAACACCTCAGGGCACCATGCAGAATTAACAGTGATTGGTGAATTTCACTACAGACAGCCCTACAAGGGAGTGAGGTAGGCGCTGAACACAGAAATTAGGGGTCTTATGATAGTGAAAATAGCCATTCATTAATAATTCCATAAGGTGTCTTGTAAAATGTTTCCAGGTATAACAAATAACAAAAATAAAAATATAGAAGTGGAGAGGATCTGTTCACTAGTAATGAATTCTGAATCTAATGCTAACTCAGACTTGTTGTAGGATAATGTCATGGTATGTGACGGTCTATGGGAAAAGGGGGCTTGGCCATTCAACGTTACCTATGAGGTTCCCTGTAGGTGTTTACAGGAAGGCCGGACCCTCATTGATAACATTTCATAGAAATAAAGAGGCTATCATGGATAAATAATCGAAAATAATAATATTGTTAATTTTGAGGGTCTCAAAAGGTGTTTCCAGGACAGTAGGACTATGATGGGTAACAATGCCTAATGTTGGATCTAATC
Organism: Darlingtonia californica; assembly: GCA_032270445.1. Classification (NCBI taxonomy): domain Eukaryota; kingdom Viridiplantae; phylum Streptophyta; class Magnoliopsida; order Ericales; family Sarraceniaceae; genus Darlingtonia; species Darlingtonia californica. The sequence continues at coordinate 8,364 of JAUBWS010086220.1, read as the reverse complement.
CTCGTTATCTTTTATTCAGACTTGCCGTAGGAACATGTCATGGTATGGTAGTATACGATTATATATCAAGCAAAGTCGCTCTTGTCAAATGTACGGTCAACCCAACAGGTATATACTTTCTCTGTAGTGGATTTCTTTATAAATATACTAAAAGAATCGAAAACATACATGATAAACACTAAAATAAGGGTTTTGTTGAATCTTTTGCTTCTATTTCAATCGATAATTCGTAGGTTATTTCGGTAAAGTCAAATCTCTGTGATGTGATTAGTATCTGACCCGGGCTTTTTGACTCACCACAGCCCGGGGGAGGAGGGTCGAATCATCCCCCCTATTCTAAAGTTTTAGTAATGAAAATTGGTACAAATTTAGTACATCACATAAGCTCTATGTTTATGTCAAAAAATTTGCAATATCAGCATTATGTTTTACTGATGTCAGCATTTTTTGAAAATGTTTTATATTTGCCCCCTTTTCTTTCACGAGCAATATCTCAAGATTGGAAATAGTTTTTTACTCCTGCTTTGATATTATGATGGCTGACTGGATTTTCGTAATTTCGTAATTCAACTATTCTCAATCCGATCGAGCTTTAATGGTCCCGAATATTTCGAACACAGAGTCGGCAGTAAAACAATTAATAACTTTTTCTATAGTCTTTTACTAATCTTTTTCATAGATCTTGCCAACACTGGTGCTGGAATCCAAAGAAAACGAACGCTTGCTAAATCATTACGAGACTCCTTTAGAAGACTTCGAAGCAAGAGAGGTTCAAGGCGTAAGAAGGAACATAAACCAGACGGGGCGGCATCTCCATTGGGCGGTGGAGGCGTTCGGTCAGTTGGATTTGAAGCTAGCCCACAATCAAGACTAATTGATGAGAGCAGAGTAGATGAGGATGTTCTTAGCATGGTTAGATGTATTTACTTCGGAGAAACATTCTTAGGAGATGGTAAGGATAAATATATTATTCCACTGCTTTTTAGGAAGAGTTGGGTGGGTATGTCTGTGCAGTCAAGTTTACTTTTTTTCTTTGAATAAAAACGCAGCTTTTGTAAAGTGAAAGCTATGTAGATTGTATCTATAATGAGCTATATCTACGATGTATAACTTTTAATAGTATCTATTTTATTAGGGGCAAATCCAGAAGAAATCAGGGTCTGGTCGTCGGACGCTGCCCTCCTCGTTAAATTTTTTTGAAATCTTGTTTTGGGTTTAAAACTCCTGAAACAGTCTTTTCAGTGTTTTTTTCCTTATTTTCGGACGCTGTCTTCTGATTCTACATTATTCCCTGTCTATTTTCATTTGCGAATTTGTTTATAATCAGTTCCTTCTTTTACAGCTGGACACCGAACAGCTACGTTATGGGCCGGTACTAACGCTGGATATATCTACGTCTACTCCATAAATATACCGGAAAAAGAACAACGTACTCAAACTGAAATCAAAACGGAAGTCGGAAAAGAACTCAAACTTAAACATCACGCTCCGGTCGTAAACATTTTTGTAGTTGACAAGCACGGAGTACCGGTTTGTTCTGTATCGGAACAAGAAGCCGGAAGAACCCAAAAGTCGGACATGTCCGGTGGTCACTCAGTATTGATTTCTTCAGAAGAACAATTTAAAGTCTTCTCGTTGCCAACTTTGCGACCTCGCAACAAAGAAAAATTAACAGCCGTCGACGGATCACGCGTTCGAAAGCTTGGCATTGTCGATGTGCAAGCAAAGACTCCAGGTTAGTTAGTTGCACCTTCTCTTTTTTAGGAAAATCTCTATCAATGTCACAAGGTTAGTTAAACACACCCTATAAGCAATAAGCATTAAACAACGTTTGCGGAGGAGTGTATTTCTACTGAAGCAAACAACGATTTACGTCTCACTTGAATGTTAAGAAAACTCCATCACAGTAGTACGTTTTTAGACTAAATACTAAAAACAGTTGCGTATGCATCTTCGTCTAATTACTTCAACATTGGTAATCGGGATTATTTTTGCACTGTATATATAAAACATTTAGTCCCAATGGCCTTAGACATTCCCTAAGATGTTACTCTTATTGAAACACGCATTCAAGTTAAATTTCATGAACACACCAATCTCCAGTTCAGTATTCTTAAATTCAACACTAACTTGTGATTTTATTATTTGTCTTTTTTCAGAAGGAACAGATATAACTCATCATTGTTTAACGTGTCTGACTAATCAAGGCGATGCAATAGTTTACAGCATACCACATTTGAAGCAACAGTTAAAATCGAATGTTGCGAAGAGAGAAGATATCAGGTTTGCTTTTTTTGAACAATCCTCTTAACGTCGGTGAAAATTATGAGATTATAGACCTACCCGGTACATTGTCTGAACTGCAGAAATTTTCGTGGTATTTTATTGCCCCTTATGAGCTAGCATGGAAATTGAATTTTTGCTTTTCTTTGCCGAAATTGCCGCAAGAAATTGAATTTTGAACAAAAATTTCTTCAACTATCCAAAGCAAAAGTCGCATAATTTCGTTTGAACTATATTTAGTAAGTAGTAGTTTACCTCATAAGTCAATGAAAAAAAGATCGGTGATAGTTAAAGTCAATTTTTGAAAGCTTTTGGGAAAATAGGAAAATTGATCTTTTGCTGTGACTGAAACACGTTTTCTTAGATGCTGAGTAATTATTGTCATCTCAATTTTTTTTTATATATTTATAGTTGTTGAAAACTAATTGAAAAATCAAGGAACCATTAAGTGATTTAAAAGCACTGACCAAAATTTATAGTTGATTATTTATTTAAAAACGTCTCGAATGATGATAAGTATAGTGACAGATATTAACGATTAAATTGTTGTTATTTTGTAGAGCTATATCTTCTCTACTATTCACACGCGACGGTGAAGGTTTCTACTTGAAGTCACCATCTGAAATGCAAAGGTTCTCTGTCTTATCGTCAAATAAGTAAGTATCGTATCGAAAGAATATTGGGAAATGGGGAAAAATAATATTTTGATTATTTGCCACGCAATTTTAAAGAGTTCATAAAGAGAAGAGGAAGTCTGCACCATATTGACCCTTTAAATGCTGGAAATTTAGGCAGTATTTGGACACGCTCCTGGTGGAAGGGTCGCAGCGGTCTTAGGGTCCTAAAGGGGTTTAGGATTTTTAAAATTACATGTCGATTATAGTCAACATTAGCACTTCAAAAAGTTAACAAGTGACCAAGACTTTAATTTCAGTCTCTTTACGTCTTAAAATTTCGGGTTTGTTTGACGTCAGTAAGAAACTATCCTGGGTTTTTAGCCATCAGCTATTTTGTGCAACAAATCACTATCAACCTACTAACTCATAGTTAATGTTTTCTGTATCTCTTTAGAATCGTACCTGATACAATAATCAAACTTCCGCGTGGAATGCGTCCCGATGAAGATGATCGCTCAGATGATGAAGAAGATGAATCATCACCAACAAGCCCTGTTTCAGGTAAGATATATAGGGCATTCTTTTGGGTGATCTGTTGATCCGGATTCCTTTCGATTGCAACCTTAAGAGAATGGCGGAAATGTTTAACCGGCAAGAAAATGTAAACACAAACAAATATAGCTGCCATTAACCGTATCTCAGGCGGGCTTTTTTTAACTTCCCACAGGCGGGGGAGGGGAGGGGCTTTTTGGCCCGCTGCTGAAAAAAATGCTATAAAATCAGTTCTCGTGATTCAAATCTACATAATGAAACTTGGCAGAATGATCTTCATAAAGTGATTATGACGTCGCGAAAATAGTATCAAGTAATTATTATAACTTCAACTCATTGAAACTATCAAGTAAACCACTTCTAAAGGTAAAATGAATGACTAAATTAAAAATTATTTTTTAAAAATTGTTACCATGCTTGAATGATGACGTCAGTAGTCAAGATGGCGCCTTTTTTAATTATTTTTTCGAACACATTTGTCTTAATAAAAGTTAGGAAGCTATTGAAAATTTCAGGACCGTAGCTTACGTGGAAAAAAAGTTATTTAAAGATGAATACAATCATCTGCACGCAAACTCTTGAACTAGCCTCTTTTTGACCAGAGAAAATTACCTTAAAGGTAGAAAATTTAGCGGGCAGAAAAGTTCGCGATTTTCGAAATAAAATTTTATTCGCCATTTTTTGAAATAACGGGAATTTTTCGCGGTTTTTAGTTTCGCGAAAAAATAGAATTACCTAAAAATAAAAAATTTAAGTACTAATTAGAGACAATAAAGGGAATGTAAAGCAACAAAATTTGTGAAATTAATGGAATGAAGTTGTGAAATAAAAAATGGATGCAGAAAATTTAAGTTCTGGAAGGCTCTTTACTAACAATAATATCTAAAAATAGTAGCTTTATCCCTAGAAAACAAATGTAAACCTCCAACGGTCAAATTTAAAATGACCTAAAGAAAATGGGAAAAATTTTGCGGTTATTATTTTTGCGACTTTCGATTTCAAATTTTTTCGCGGCTTTTATTTTCGTGAAATTTCGCGAAATTACGAAATTTTCTGACTTTAAGCTGTATAAAAAATCCTGCTCGCAAAGTGGATTCGTTCCGAGGGATCCGGATTGCAAGCCTGGCTTCAGAAGAATTGGATTACCAAATGAACGCAGTGCGATAGTTTACTTTCCAAAATGTATAAAATACAAGGATGGAGACGGAAAAGTGTCAAATTTCATCATTTTCAGTTTCTCCTAGCTGAAAGTATTGTTAAGTTCTTTTATCGCGGAAGTGCCAAAATATACACATAAGGCTGGACTTAAATGATTGTTGGTTTGCCGTCACCCGATTCTAAGAAAAAGAGTACGATCGGTCGGTCTTTGGTCGCAATTTTGGAAATAAATATCTTATTATAAATTAAAGATCATTATTTATATTGTTGAAGAATAAAAAAATACTCAGTTCAATCGGCCCCTCCAAGTAGAGTTGATCGGATGACAGCAAACAAAAAATCATTTAAGTCCAGCCTAAGTATTGGATTTTCCCATCTCGAAGTAATTTCTTTAAAGTTTTTTTCACAAGAATTTCAACCTTTTGATTGATTTTCTTCGGAAAGTCAATATCTGAAATAACATTTCCTTGGTTTAAACTTTCCTTGGATGAAAGTCGTGACTTTGTACACACATTTCCTTTTGACAGCTTCAAGATATATTGACTGTAATGTATTGTTTCGTTTGAATATGATCCATGAATACTTGATGAGAATCCGTTGTCAAGGATTACCAAACACTATTCTTAAGTTATTCAAAACTTCAATCGTTCACTTCGAGGAAGCTGGTGTTAAGGTCATTAGTTTTTGCGAGCATTGATTTTCGTAAATTTTGCCCCGATTCGTGAAAATTATAGTGCTTGCGAAATTTCTTCAAGGCTTCAATTCGCGAAAATTAATGCTCGCGAAATGTTTTTGAGAATATCGATTTTAATGTTATAGTGATATAATAATAACAAAATTACACCTTTGATTAGAAGAATTTGGCCTCCTCTTTCATCAGCTTTTGAAAAAGTACTTGTTGCTTGTTTAAAACGAACTTTAAAAATGTTTTTTCTTGTCCAATGATTCGCGAAAATTAATGCTCGCGAAATTTTTCAGTTTTCGTCAATTCGCGAAAATAAATGCTCAGGAAATGCAATCTTTTTCGACGTTCGAAAATTAATGATCTTACGGTATTACATTTGTGACCATATTTCTTTATTCTTCATAGATTCAAGTATGAATGCCAAAATCATCAATAATAAGCCCAAAGAGGTAAGTGGCTGTTTAGACTTTCTTAAAACGATGCTAAAAATTTACGGATTTTCTTGAAAAATGCTTGCCAAACGATGATAGCTATACTATAACTGTCGAAAAAACTACATTCTCGACGTTTTCTTTGTCTTTTGCTGTGTTTTGTTCTTACTTCTTTGCAATGTTCAAACCTTTGGCCAGGAATTCACCAATAACTAACAAGAATTTGTGACATTGTATTATTGAACATTCATTTAGTTCATTTAGTTTATTTGATCATTACGATTTAGACGTTGGAAACGATTTTTTGAGTTTTTCAATGATATGCCTGACGATTTTTTTTGACGTTTGAAAGTTGAAATGTTTGTTATATAGGAAGCAGTGCCAGTGACGGGTTTAACTTACAAACAAACGAACAACCACGATGAAGCACCGCCTCAAATCGAAATACAAATCAGTTAAACGATTTTCTAGTGTGATCAGTAACTAAATAAATGCATCGGAAGAATCCTGGCGTGTTGTGATCAAGTTGCAGATAAAAACGAGAAAGTAGGCCGAACCAAGTGTGCTCTTAAACCGAAACTCTTCACAAAATTATTCATACTTGGAGCAAAAAGGCAAACTGGACTAACGCTTGAAACCTATCAAGTCAGATAGATAGGTCCGACTTCCTTAAAAAAGGCTGGTATTGGCTGTTTGCCATGGAGATATCGAATTACTTTCCAGACTGAATAAAGTAAGTAATGAAGCTAAAACATTCCGATAGAATGAAAACTATTGCCTAAAGTTTCTTATGAAACAGACCATGTTGTTTTTAAAATCATTTTAGATATTTTCTTTTTTCTTTTATAATAATTAAAGAATTGACAACCCAACCAGCAAGATCACCAAAAAACGTCTGTGGAGAAGTACATTTTGTGTTGCGTTTCAATAGAAATACGCTCCTCCACAGACATTTTTTGATGATTTGTCGGCTTGGAATATTAACTCGTCTTCACCTTTTCTTTGTTTTATTTTTTTAAAGATGGAGGAGTGCTTGCTCTCTATTTTATTGCTTGTTATTTTTTACTGTACTTTCCTGAAATTTTAATTGTATATGATAGCTATTGATGATTATAATTGTAATATGTATTATTATTATCATAAATTTAGATTGTTTTAGATAATGATGCTTTTAATATTTTTTTGTTTGGTACAACTAGAATATATTATTGTTCTTGCGCACTGTAAAATCCATGGTAAAAACTATAACACACAAGTAGCAAGTAATGTCATATCATAGTAGCCCACACTAGAGAGAATATCCATACAATACTACGTTTCAGCTATGTAGCTGAGAGATTTAGTTAAATGCAAATTGATATCATGAGGCTGCTGCATACACATATTTGAGGTGGGTTGTTGAATATAGTTAAATAGTTTTTTTATAAGCGTAACAGCTACAGGAATAGTTAGTGTAAAATTCATGAAAAATTAAGCATAATCCTGCCCTAGTCTGTGTGACTGTAAAGTATTTGCATGTGCTAGATTAACTCTTCCGGTGTCTCTACAGAAATATCAAATCTTTTTAATTATTTTAACTCCGGAGATGCCTATTTTTGTTATTATGGCAATTTCATGATGAAAAATTTGATGGCCAAAAATTACTTGTCTTCATAGAGCCATATAGACATTTCCTAAACTTTATGTAAAACTAAGCATAACTACCGCAGACCTTGATGTTTGTATTTCATAAGAGAAGATGCAAATTCGTAAGTTACTTTCATGAAGCAAAATCGTGTACTCTCCACCTGTTGGTGGTGGTAATCAGATTATCAAGCATTAGATCGAATGAGATTCTATAATTTGTGTCTTGGATGTCTAGAATTTTTATGTTTATGGAAAACTGCAGTCCAGACTGTAGGGATCTAGGGGCAATCACAAGACCTTTTAAGACGTTGTTTTAACGTATATTTATCGCCTATGTGTCTGCCAGATCATAGATAAATAGTGGAATTCGGATGCCTCTAAATAGTAAGGGAATTTTTAGTCATTCTAGACGCTAACGTTTCAAAATATTTCTTCGCGTCGTACCCATCAGTCAGTCATGGTGAATAATGTTTGTCACTGCACACAATTTCTAGTCCTTCAGTTTTAAGTTTATGGCGGGAAACTTCATTGTATTAGCTTGAAGATCAGTAAAATTTTAAGGCTGTTATTGGCTCTATGCTAGCTTGAAAGCCAAGGAAAAAATCAGGGAAATTCACCCCAAAGATTCTGGCAGACATTCTGATATGACATCATTCACATGTTATGGACGACGAAACAACTTTAAAACGAGGTCACGTGCCTTAACTTTTCTGTATTTAACAAGTGAGCTCCATTTGATCTACTAATTGCCTTTTCTGTAGTGTAAAGTCTACATTTCTTGATTGATGTACGTTTTTCTGTAGGTTTAGAATAAAAGAACTTTTTTATTCTTACTTATGTAATATCCTAGTATGACGATTTTTATGTGATTTGATTTTACTTTTTTGGGATTAAGAACTATATAATTTAGTATTTATTGTCATTTACACTATAGATCCTTTTAAAAGTATATTTGTTGTACAAATAAAGATGTAATATTGTAATGAAACTACTTCTTTCTTATCGGCGTAGA